>JASDQU010010305.1:102992-135126 GCA_032191745.1 Picea mariana | reverse complement strand
CAAATGGGTATTTAAAAAGAAGCTGAATGCAGAAGGAAAAGTGGAGAAATACAAAGCTCGATTAGTAGCAAAGGGTTATTCCCAGGTTGAGGGAATTGATTTTGGTGAGATTTTTTCTCCTGTTGCCAAGTTAACCTCTATAAGACTTCTGTTATCTATTGTTGCTGCATTTGATTTTGAAATAGAACAGATGGATGTGAAGACAGCATTCCTGCATGGGGATCTGGAAGAAGAAATCTTTATGAAGCAACCAGAAGGTTATGCTATGAAAGGAAAGAAGGAGCTGGTATGCAAGTTGAAAAAGTCCCTGTATGGTTTAAAACAATCACCAAGGATGTGGTATCAAAAATTTGATACTTATATGCTAGGACTTGGATTCACAAGAAGCAAAGAGGATCACTGTGTGTATNTGAAATAGAATAGATGGATGTGAAGACAACATTCCTGCATGGGGATCTGGAAGAAGAAATCTTTATGAAGCAACCAGAAGGTTATGATGTGAAAGGAAAGAAGGAGCTGGTATGCAAGCTGAAAAAGTCCCTGTATGGTTTAAAACAATCACCAAGAATGTGGTATCAAAAATTTGATACTTATGTGCTGGGACTTGGATTCACAAGAAGCAAAGAGGATCACTGTGTGTATTCTAAATTAATTGGTGATCATTTGATTTATTTGGTCTTGTATGTGGATGACATGTTGTTGATAGGAAACAACAAGGATATTATCCAAGATGTGAAAACTCAGTTGTCCTCTAAATTCGACATGAAGGATCGTGGTGCTTCAAACTTCATTTTGGGAATGGAAATTAAAAGAGATCGAAAAAGGAGGAAACTCTGGTTAAATCAGAGAAAATATGTCGAGACAATATTGCAAAGGTTTAATATGCAGGAATGTAAACCAGTTAAGGTTCCTATTCCTGTTGGTGTAAAGTTATCTGCAGATCAGTGTCCCAAGACACATGAAGAAGAGGAGGACATGTCTCATGTTCCATATGCGAGTGCAGTTGGCAGTTTGATGTATGCAATGGTCTGTACTAGACCAGACATTGCACATGCAGTGGGAGTTTTGAGTAGATATATGTCAAAACCAGGGAAGGAGCATTGGACAGCAGTAAAAAGGGTTTTCAGGTATTTGCGTGGCACTACTAGCTATGGATTGTGTTATGAAGGAAGACCTGGATTGGATAGAGTGGTCGATATACATGGCTTTGTGGATGTAGACTGGGTTGGAGATTTGGATCGTAGGAGATCCACAAGAGGGTATGTGTTTAACCTGTTTGGAGGAGAAATAAGTTGGATGAGCAAAAGACAGGCTGTAGTGGCACTTTCAACTACAGAATCTGAATACATGGAAGCCACTCATGCAAGTAAGGAATAAATATGGTTACAAAGATTGTGTTCAGGTATTGGGTTGGTACAAGAAGCTGTAAGGATAGAGTGTGACAGTCAAAGTGCAATTTTCTTGGCAAAGAACCCTTCTTATCATTCAAAGACAAAGCACATTGATGTTAAATATCACTTTGTAAGAGACATGATTGAAGAAAAGAAAGTATCATTGATGAATGTGGACACTTTGAAGAATGTTGCAGATTCATTAACAAAATCTGTGAGCATTGAGAAGTTCTATTGGTGTAGAGGAGGGCATTGTTGCCTTGGATTGTTGACTAAGTAACCCTGTAACCCCCTGTGTGAAAAGAAAACAAGAAGTGGGAGAATGTTGGGTATGTGTTATATTCTTTGCACAAGTAGTAGTGTTTGAGCGTCTACGCCGGGCGCGCAGGGGGGTTAGAGGGGGGGTGTAGGGGGCAGCGCCCCCAGAATTTTTTTTTTGGGACGACATATTTCCACGACGACATATTACCGAGACGACATATTTCCGGGACCACATGATATTAGGTGGTTTTTCGGCACATGATTTTTTGTCGATGGATTTCTATTTCCGGTTAAGGAATTAGGGTTTTGGACTAATCCAGGTCATTGGGTTAGGGTTTTGGAGGCCGCTGGCTCCTATATGTATATTGTATTGTAAACAATGTAACACAATGTATGAATATAATTTTCCCGGTTTGGGTTTCCAGGTGAAAAATCTCTGTGTAATGTTTGTATTTGCCATTGTATCTTTTCTATTCTTTTCTGAATATCAGTTTGCAGTAGATATTGTACAAGGTTAGAATTTACATAGATCCCCTCAGAGATGTAACCCTCCATAAAGTTTGTGTGATGTTCGACCCTTATCTAACTCAGGGTACCTACATAATAACCTCTGCAAGTAACCTATGCGGCTACCTATGTCAAGCAACTAAGCTGCCAGGATAAAACCAATGCGTAGGCGAACAATCGTAAGTCATATATATTGTATGGGAAGGGTAACAAAGCCCGGAATATTGAAAGCACAACCTCTCACAGAGGTAAAGGTACTATCAAGACCCCCATATATGAATAGATCCCCATAAATATCTTTGACGCTAAGAAAGTATTGGAGGGATATATCCTCAACCAACTTTGCGTGACCTCGTGCTTAACTCTGGTGTGAGCGGAGCCTCCTGACATCACCATTACACAATGGATTTCACCACTCCATTAGTCAGACACATATGTTGATTTTAATAGCCTTGGAGAATTTTACTCACAAATTCCTATTCCAAGGCTCTAAATCCTAATCTAGTTTTTGCACCTTGAAAAATAAAATCATTTCTAATCATCTTTAAATTTATCAAGGTTAATTTTAGTAGCTTTGCTTACTCAAGAAGGTGCGGTCGTGAAACTGATAATGTTATGATTCAACAAGTAAAATAAATGAATATGAATAAAATGCAAATTCCTAACTTCAATTCCCAATAAATGATAATCTTTTCAAAATGCTACTTTCAATTTAATCCTGCAATTTTAAATAAAACACAATCTTTCCCTACATGTACTAAGATCAATGATAAGAACCTAAAAGTTCAAATGCCAACAATGCAAAATGCATATTTTTGTATTTTCAATATAAAAGAATGAAAATGCAAGGACTGAACAACAACTTGATATAAAGACCATATTGTATGTAAACATAGACAAACTAAGTAGAATATCAAGAGGCAAACCCTCAGCTCAGGATGAAAGGAAAACCAATGAAAATGATGATGAGAAAGAAAAAATGCTAGAAAATTCAACCAAAGAAAGGTTTCCTATCACTCTGCAGGCACTTAACAATCATGATAGAGACCTAAGAAGACTCAACAACCATCAAAACTTACCCAAAAAACATAAAACTCAAAAATCAAGCAAACAAGGATGATGTACGCGACTATTAAGGAGAAAACTACGTATATACACTCCCCACATAGTGACAACTCGTGTATGTACGTGTTTGTCGAAGGAAAACCCGCGTATATGTATTGAAACACTGCCAGGTTAAGGATAAGGCAAAAAAACTTAGACTCAAAATGAACAGAGGGTGTCAAGCAATTAGATGACAAGAAACTCAAGATAAACGAGAGAAATCAAAGGAGAAAAACACTTGAAACCCCGAAAAGAAGATTTTATCCCCAATATGGTTGCCAATTATGTTACGAGGAAAATCACTCTATGGCACGGGGTAAACCACAACAGACAGAAATGACTGCAGAAATCAACTCTAATCTCAAGTATGTTATATAAACAAATATGCTAACAAGACAATATGAAGAGCCTACCTCGTCCAGGCGTTCGATGAAGTCCACCGTTGATCACTTGACTCAAAACAATACACCTGCAACTTGTCCTCAACAACCAATATACGCAAGCATATGGTGATAATATATAAAGTTAGCACATACAATATCATAATCCATCAATATTCATAAAAAAATGCGTCCATGGAATAACAATTCAAATATTTGCAAGACATTAATTGGATGAGAAAAGAGTATTTCTATTAAAATGTAATCAATAGAAGTGTATGAATTAAAAACTTCCGTGTTGGCATATTCATAACCGAGAAACTAAGTCCCTTCTAGCTGGGCCTCCACCACTTCAATCATCCACCAAAGGCAAGCTCGTATAAGAGAGACAATGAGGTTCTCCATCAAATAGGGAAGATCTTGTGGGATGAACAATCTTTTCAGACTTAAAAGGACAAAGGGATGCAAACTCAATATGTAGTGAATAATTTCTCCAGAGTAACTTTGCTCTCAAAGTTGAATTCTTCTCCTCTTTTCCACAACTTACATATGGCCCATTTATAGCCTTCAAATGGAACTGAAGGGCCAAGTCATAACTTTTCTAGTATATGGAAGGTCAAAGATCATGGATCTTGTGACGTGACATGGAAACCTGACACCATTTTTTAATTTTGGGCACAAAACCTGATGTACGCGAGTTGTAATGGTGCAACCTGCATATACACGTGTTGTATAGTTATTAGGGTGTGTATATGTGGAAAAATACAATTTTTGTCTATGGGAACTGCAAAATGGGAATTCAAGTCTACATAGGGAAATGGAAAAGGCCCTCTGAGCAAGTTTTCATAGGTTGAGGCAAATCTTGTTATAAAAGCTTGAAACATGAAAATAAACTGTGCTCATGGCTAGTTTCATTTTTTAATGAGCTTGAAACTAGAAAAAAAAATGTGCTCATTACTCTCTACCATGGCTTCCAAGAGGTCTTCATTACAAGAATGCACAATAATCTGGAAGGAATACATGGTAAGGTACTTACTCAGATCAACAGGGGGAAGAATAGACTCCAAGGTCCCTAACGAGGGAGTTACCATGTCAACTGTCGAATTTAAATCCGAAGAAGATGAGTGTTGAGTGACAATTTTGACCATGTCTTTTATCATCTTTTTTCCTTTTTGAATTATTTTCATACCTCATATTCTCCATATATCACTTCCTTTTTAACTCACCTAGTGAAAAATAAGTTTTACTATCTCTTTTAATTTTGAGAATTTTATCAAAACTTAAGTATTAAAATTAAATTTTTATCAGATTTGAATTTCCCGTAATAGCTCGGTTGTTAGCATATGTACAGGACAAATGGGAGAGAAACAAGACCTGATTAGAGATCCTGTATGTCCAAGGTTGGACGCTTTCCCATCATCTCTTCTAGAACAACTCCAGATGTACGCAATCAAAGCTGGTCAAACCTCACTGGTTTAACAGAAGATCCTCTTGTTTTTAGCTAGAAATCAGGACAGTTTTGGAATTCGTGGGATTTATTAGATTTTGTGGATATAGGATTTGGAGCTCGATCTAATTAGATTATTTTATGAATCTTATCTGGTTGTTAGATGTTTTATGGTGTTTTGTTACAAACTTGACTTATAAATAAGAAAAGTTATGAAGGTAAAATGGATCTCTACTTGTTGAAATATTGTAATTACGAAGAATATTCTATTTATTATTGAGTCATTTGCTTATAGATTAATCCCCTTTTGTGGATTGATCACGTCGATACTTATGTATGAACAAATACCCTTTTGTGGATTGGTGAAACCCTAATTAAATGATGTTAATTGAGAAGTTAGCCCCTAGGGATAATTAAAGTAGTTTTAGCCACTAATTGAAGAAGTCGGCCCATCTTGGTAAAAAGACACAACCCTAGTGCCTATCAGCTAGTATAAATAAGAAAGGGTGATGTCTCATTCTCACACTCACTCAAGTCACTCATCTATTTTACAAGTTTGAAGGAATCTGCAGTTGCTAGAAGAGCAAGAGAGAGAGAGAGAGGCACATTGCTCAATGTTTGGTTTATTATCTTGGCATTGTAATGGAATTCTATATTAAGAAAGTTTTTGTTGGGTTTTCTCCCCCCATGAGGGTTTCCCAGGATAAATTATGTCTACCTTGTGATTGTGTTTCTTTTAGTGATCCTACTTATGATATTATTGTCTAGTAAATTTGAAAAGAACTTAATAGAAGCTCTAAAATCAATATGTTATTAGAGCTTGACTAAATAGAGCACCTTTCATTGGGTAATGAAAAATGCCATTGTTGTTGTACACGAAAATTAGGGATTTTTATTAGAAGATCATTTCAGCCTAAAACCCATCTAGGGAAGTGCACGCTAGCCTAGAGAACTCATTAGCACCTTGAGCGCACCTTTTTAGTGGCCAGAGCTTCTAGAAATTCAAACCCTAGTTTTGGTTGGTACCAAAAAACTAGAAAACCAAGAAACCAATACCAGAAGTACCAGTGCAGAAATGGAACAAGTCAATTTTCAAGGGGTAAAGCTTGAAATTTCTGAAATCAAACAGCTCCAGCCTACTCGCTTCAGCCCAACCCATCTAGTTCCTAGGTCAAAATTCCAAAATTTGAAAGTTGAAAAAAAAATAGGGTTTCCTCATAAAACCCTAAGTTGCAGTTGCAGTTGCAATACCAATTATAGTTGCAGTTGCAGTTGCAATACCAATTATAGTTGCAGTTGCAATACTATTTACAGTTGTAGTTGCAATACCAATTACAATTACAATTGCAACACCAGTTGTAGTGCCAACACCAACTGCAGTAAACGTTTTTTGTGAAATGTTGGGACTATTGTTTTATTGTCCTATTGCACCTTACCCTAGCACGATACTGTCAGAGGTATGTACTTACATTGAAATGCATTATTATTCTAAATGGTACTTGAAGGAGAAGGGATCTTTAGTCATAGATCTAGAAGGATCTCAGATCCAACACATTCATAGGAATAATGCACCTTTGGTTTGATTATTTTGATATGCATCTATTTGTTATGATATTAAGAAAATCTAGGTTGTATGTTGAATTTATGACCATCATACTAACCCTTGGTCAAAATTAAAGTCAATATATTAGATTGATATTAGATTTTATTCTCTAACTTAAACTTCTGTCAAGATATCATATTGTCTTAGTACATAGGACAGGTTGAAGAAATCACTTGTCATCATTGAAGGAGACTTGAAAGAAAAGAAACACACACAGTCTTGAGGAAGAGACTCCAGGTTCCAGGTTTTATTGATTAAGTTGATAAGACTCAATTTTGCACATGAAAAAATTGATAACTACCTCATTACAAGTAAAACACTATAGTTGAGATAGCAGTCTTTGAAAAGGTATTATACTTGGTAGAATGTGAGCATATTGAGATGAATGCCTATTGTAAACATTTACTAGAATATAACTAACATCTCCTCTAAGAGAAACTTCTTGTTTTTCCTCCAGTTCACCATGGAGGAATGATTGATCACAACACTAGAAGAGTGTTGCTCTAAATTATGTATTGTATTTCTTACTCTTGATCCTTATTTTAGGTAGGGCACAAGTAATAGCTCTAAATGAGATATTGTGATGACTGTTCTTGCTTTTGTTTATCATTATTATAAAGATATTATTCTTGGTTGATGTTACTCCCTTGTTGATCTTGTTCTGGGCATGTCACAGGTGATAACCCTAAGGAAGGTATAGTGACAGTTGCAGGAGGAAACATATTAGATGAAACATGAAGTAGACCATCAAGTTGTATACGTGATCATATACATTCATGTACCAAAGAATATGAATAAGAAACTATTTTTTAGATACATAGTATCTCATACGAAGATTTATTGTAAGAAGAAGAAGGCTCCAAAGATGACCGAACATTAAGTAGACTTGATCAAAGAATGACGAATCCACCTTGACCGGAAGTTGAACTCATTTGAAGTTTGACTCGGCTTTTCATATTAAGACTTGGTATTCAACACCAAGTATATCCTGTAAGAGATGATGGAGTCCTTGTAGACTCAGAAGAAATCAAGATTCAAAGTAAGCCTGATCTCAGAAAGGATTAGATGAAGAGACATCTTCTAGTACTGGGAGACAGATGCCATAAGAAGACTAGACCATAGCTTCAGATACTTCTAGGATATATTAAATCTCCTGGGAATATTCCCTTGTTTCAGTGACAGAGAAGGAATCCAGTCAGAAAGATTGGGATATGGATTTTTTCGTGAGACTAGAAGGGAAGTCAGTGTTGACTTCCAAGATTGATCTAACATATCAAGCATGTTGCAGATGTACAAAGACTGAATTGTGTCCAGAGGATTCTCCCAACAAGAGGGAGAAGACTATGAAAATACACTTACTACAGTAATTGAAGAAATAGTTCTGGTATTCATGAAGACAACCAAAACAACCATGATTCATATACAATATGAGTTGTAGGGGGAGCAATCCCCATATTTAAAATTGAGTGGAATTTGGTGGAATACATTAATCAGGCCATGGAAACATGACTACAATAACAGATAGAGTTACCTCCATGAAAGGAGAAGAGTTATCTTCAGTATCAGTTATTGATCCACTCTCAGTTTAAGATGAAGTTGTTGTCGTGAGGAACTAGAGGAGTTACTCTCAGATTTCAGCAGTCATAGTGAGAATGGAGAAACCATTCTCATCTTTAAGGCAGCTGGAGGTGCAGAGTCCCAGTTCCAGAGAAAAAATTGTAGAGAGAGTAGAGGACATACTCTCAGGCAGTGAGACAGATAGTGCTTTACAGAAAGCACACAGAGCTAGTACATGAATTGAGAAAATTAAGTTCCATATGAGCAAGTGTACCAGGTTGGTACAAAGTGATGTGAAAGATCTAATTTGAAGTTGAATAAAGAAAGACTCATGTCTGAAGGTTGAAGGAAGCTCCTAGAGCTTGGTATGGAAGAATTGAAAGTTTCCTAATGATCTTGGGATTTACCAAAAGTAAAGGTGATTCTAACCCTTACTTCAAGGTTATGAATGATGAGCCAGTGATGTTTCTACTATATGTATATGATGTATTCTTGATAGATGAAGAAAATATCATCACATATTGTAAGAAGAAACTCGCTGCAAAATTTGAGATGAAAGACCTAGGGCTGATGCACTATTTCTTAGGTCTTTGGCAGAGCCCAAAGAATATCTTCCTTAACCAAGGGAAGTATGCAATTGAAATACTAAAGAGGTTTAATATGTTGGAGTGAAAATTCATGAACACACCCATGGAAACAAAGCTGAAGCTCTTTGTAGATACTTTGTCAGAGTTGGTTGATGTTACTCTCTACAGATAGATGATTGGTTCATTGATGTATCTGATGAATACCAGGCCAGATATATGATTTTCTATGAACACCTTGAGTCAGTATCTAGTAGAGCCCAAACTTATTCACCTTGTAGCTACAAAGAATGTGATGAGATACCTTAAGGGTACGATGGATTATGGTCTCTATTATACTGGAGATCATGACCTCATATTGTTTGGTTATACTGATTCAGATTGGGCTGGAATTGTTTATGATAGAAAGAGCACTTTAGAATGTTTTTTCAGTCTGGAGTCAGCCATGAATTCATGGAAGAGTAGGAAGCAATCTAGTATTTCTCTTAGTACGACATAAGCAGAATACATTGCTGCATGTTCCACCAGTTGTGAATCCATATGGTTTCGAAAGTTGTTGATAGGTCTATTTGATCTAGAGATGGAAGCAACCACAATTCTATGTGATAACTAGAGTTGCATAAAAATGATGGAGAACCATGTGTTCCATGATAAGTCGAAGCACATAGATCCAGTATCACTACATTCATGATATGATGTAGAGAGGAGTTGTAAAGCTCCAATATGTTGACATACATGAGCATGTTGCAGATGTGTGGACCAAGCCTTTGTCTCATGTAAAGTTTAAATACTTTCGAGTCAAGCTTGGTATAATCTTAAAGGACCTCCCTTGAAAGGGGGAATGATGTTGATGATACTATGGTATCCTGACCAACACTAGGTAGCTCAGTTAGGATTTTATATCCTAGGAGACTGATCATCCCTGGACATATCTCGAAGGTCCGATAAGGATGGTCTATCAGAGTACCTATGCATGTATATGCCAATTGTGGTTAGTAGTGGTAGCTTTGTTAGGATTTTTATAATCCTAGGGAATCTTATGATTCTTGGGTAGATCACAAAGGTCTAGTAAGGACGATTTGTCATAGTACCACATGGTAGCTCCGTTAGGATTTTATATCCTAGGGAATGTTATGATTCCTGGGCAGTTCCCTAGGGACTGTTAGAGTACCACAAAATGTTGTTGCACCTGCCTCATTCTATTGCCATATGAAGTTGATTATGTTATCTTTAGCCTCGTGTTGATGATGTTGTTGTCTCATCCTTGTGATGTTGATGTTGATGTACCAACCTCGTGTTTTTTATGTTGGTGTACCAGCCTCGTGTTGGTGATGTTGCCACTTCAGCTTCATGTTGAAGATGATGATGATGTTGCTACTTCAGCTTCATGCTGAAGATGATGATGATGTTGCCACTTCAGCTTCATGATGAAGATGATGATGATGTTGCTACTTCAACTTCATGTTGAAGATGATGATGATGTTACTACTTCATCTTCATGTTGAAGATGTTTATGATGTTGTATCATCCATGTATTGATTGATGATGTTATATTAGTATTTTACTAATTGGTGTTGATGCATATGATTATGTTGTCGATGATGAGAAAAACTTCCGATGATTTGTAGATATGCCAGTCAGTGTTCAAGACTATGATGATGTTGTGTCCCTCTCTCTCTCTCTTGATTATGTTGTATTGTAGAATACCCTTCTTGTTAAGGGGGAGTGTTGAAATATTGTAACTGTGAATAATATTCTATTTATTATTGAGTAATTTGTTTATAGATCAATCCCATTTTGTGGATTGATCATGTTGAGGATTATGTATGACCAAATCCCATTTTTTGTACTGGTCAAACTCTAATTAAATGGTGCTAATTGAGAAGTCAGCCCTTAGGGCTAATTAAAGTGGTTTTAACCACTAACTGAAGAAGTCGGCCCAGCTTGGTAAAGAGAAACAACCCTAGCACCTATCATATAGTATAAATAAGAAAGGATGATGCCTCATTCTCACACTCACTCAAGTCACCCATCTAGTGTGCAAGTTTGAAGGAAGTTGCAGTTGTCGAAAGAGGAAGAGAGAGAGGCACATTGCTTAGTGTTGGATATTCTCTAGTGTTTGGTTTATTATCTTGGCATTGTATTGGAATTCTATATTAAGGAATTTTTTGTTGGGTTTTCTTCCCCATGAGAGTTTCCCAGGATAAATGTTGTGTACCTTGTGATTGTGCTTTTTTCAGTGATCCTACTTATGTTATTATTCTCTAGTAAATTTGAAAAGAACTTAATAGCAACACTAAAATTAGCACTACTATTGTATACTCTATTTGGATTAATACAAGTGAGATTTGAGAGTTGTTGATTCAAGATTTTTATTGATGCTGTGAATAAGTTAATGTTGGTATTAAATTTATTTTAGTTGGTTTTACTTCAAGTGTGAAAGCAAAGCTATGGAGGCCCCCAATTGCCAAGCCTCTGCACTCAACTTCTAATTTTTCATAGTTGTAACATTGGTATGTCTTTATGTTTGTTTTCTTAATCATTGTTATAGCTCATTCTAAAGCTTTAAATAGATTTATATGCTTAATTTATAAATACTTGATTGTTGATAAGTTCTTGTGGAACATTATGAAGGGCCTCCTTTAAGGGAGCTTATTGTTTATTGCCTACAACAACTAAGTCTTGTTAAGTGTGTTTATTTTCAATACAAGTGTGTTTAAATCTCATGCAAGTTTGATTCAATTAATCCAAAACTAGTTTAGATATAAATTCCATATATATTGGTGTGCTTCAAATTTCTGTGAACTCTAGATTGATATTAAAATACATGTTCTAATTTACATCCATAAATTAGACACACATTCTTAAAAGTATTTCCAAGATGTCAATGTACATACAAGAGAAAAGTATAAATTAAGAGAAAAAATTATATCATTATGGTTTCATTAAGATGTTGATTTTACATCAACTGCAAGAACATGACATTACATAGGAATAATTCCTATTAAGAAACAAGTTCATTGAAGAAAAAGGAATTGATACAAGGCATGATGAAATTGAGGTATATGAAATACCTACTTTAGAAGCAAAATCAATTTCTGTCTCAGGAAAGGAAATAATAGAAGCAACCATAGGAACAAGAAGGATGACATGTGCAATGAAGAGAAAAGAAGCATAATAGGTAGAAAAAGACAAGACATTTGCATCATTCACAAGAAGAACAAGAAGAAGAGTCATTGTATAAGAATAAACGTAAATGGACAAAGCTCAACAGATAGAGTATGACCACATAGAGACCTTGGAAATTCAAGAAAAAGAAAAAGAAATGAAGGAATCCTTCAATGAGAATACTTGATTCAGTTTATTTTTCTCTTTCTAACTTCATCAAATATTGTAATATTCTTAAAAGTATTTCCAAGATGTCAATGTCCATACAAAAGAAAACTAGAAATGAAGATAAAAGCTTATATCATTATGGTTTGATTAAGATGTTGAGTGTACATCAACTGCAAGAACATGGCATTACATGGGAACAATTCCTATTAAGATACGCGTTCATTGAAGAAAAAGGAATTGATACAAGGCATGATGAAATTGAGGTATATGAAATACCTACTTTAGAAGCAAAATCAACTTCTGTATCGGGAAAGGAAATAATAGAAGCAACCATAGGAACAAGAAGGATGACACATGCAATGAAGAGAAAAGAAACAAAATAGATAGAAAAAGACAAGCCATTTGCATCATTCACAAGAAGATCAAGAAGAAGAGTCATTGTAGAAGAAGAAACATAAATTGACAAAGCTCGACAGATAGAGTATGACTGCATAGAGACCTTGAAAATTCAAGAAAAAGAAAAACAAATGAAGGAATCCTTTAATGCGAATACTTGATTCAGTTTGTTTTTCTCTTCCTAACTTCATGAAATATTGTAATTCTCTCTTCTAGCAGAAATATTCTCAAGACAAAATACAACACTTTTTTTCTAAAAAGACTTGAGGACAAGTCTCAAAATAATTTTTTGGGGGGAGTGAAGATATTTTCTCTTTTGAAGACTTTTTTAATATCTACAAGAAGAATTTTGCAGATATTTTGCATACTTACAGATATTGAATACATTGAAGAAATCATTTACTTTGCAGAGGGACCTGTATCTTATTCTATCAGAGGGACATGTATCTTACCCCAACAAAGGGACATGGAATTTTTTCAATAAGAATAATTTGTAGTTGCCTCACAGAAAGGACCTAAAAGCATATTTTCAGGTGTACAACTACAATTGAATACATTGAAAACTTTTAAGATAATTTATATATAAGAGGACAAAGAAGATCAAACCGCAAATCAACAAAAAAAAGTCAACTACAACATCAAAATTTTAAAGGGACTTCTATAGAACTTCAAAGGATAGATAAAAGTTGTGAGAATTTATTTTTAATACTTTTGTTTTTTAAAGTTTCTTATATTTAAAGAACAGTGATGTACTATTTTTGAACTTATATCTATATCCTCTCATATATATACCTTCTTTTTATTTCATAAATATACTTTCCTTAAAAAAAAAAATTGATGGTTGTAAACCTCAATTTTTTTCCCTTACCCTGTTCCAAACTCACTTATTCCACTTCTTTCCATCAAATTTGGTTCAAAATTGTCACAAAACACAAAGGGACTAGTTGAGGCTTGGACAACATTTCTCATATTTGTATCCATGAAACTACAATTTATGGACAACATCTACTTATGTAAACAATAAAAGGAGTAAGAGGACACAATGTGTTGATGTTTAAATAAGAGGAATTGGAGCAATTTTTGAAGATTGGTGGTATCCTTTGAGCAATTGAAAACCAAGAAGAACAAGAGTATCATGTTGGTCTACAACAAATATTAACAAAATGAATTAGAATAATGATCCAGGTGGATATCGGTGGCCACCCACTTTTACAATTTACTATTTTTAGCAGTTTTTAACTTTCGGGGCCACTTTGAGGGCCTAAATGAAGGTTTTTTGAGATCAAGATTCTCAATGATATCCAAAGGCTTTGATTGAGCCCCCAAAAGCAATATAATCGACGATACCTTTCCAACAGGCTATAGTGCACCTAAAACGAAGATCGTATGCAAACGTTACGACCCCGGGAAGTTGATGTACGAACTTACCCAAAGGGGGCCCACATGAATTTTGGCACTTCATATCCTACGGTTAGGTTTTTAGATGTCTAGGGTTTTTGAAATTTCTGTTTATTGTAAAAATTCCTTCAAAGCCTCATTGTAATCATCTTCTTGCGAATGAGCGCAGTAGTCAAATCTCTTCTCAGAGATAAGCCGCCACCACTCCAGCAAGCTTGTTTTCCGCTCCATTTTACAATTTCAACTTATTTCCTTATTGAATAGAAAACCAGTTTTATTGTATCTATGTTATTCTGAATTAATCATATTTTAATAATATGTATTCATTTCGTTCTGCTCATAAAATATGGATCAATGGTATCAGACGGGTCTGCTCCTTGTCGTCTTAATGCATGTCCCCAATGAGGTCAGGGTACAAAAAATTGGGTCTCGAGCTTATTTCTCTTGAGGAAAAAATCTCTTGCATGCCCAAGAAACCTCTCATAGAAGGAGAAAATAAATATGACAGGACAAGAGATCCTTTCAAAATGTTGCTTGAGGAATCTCTCACGCAACAGAGGAATGATATGATGGATAGTTTCGCGTAAATCCTTCGGTGGCTACCAATAGACAACACATCTTCCTCAAGCGAAGGCGCCACCCCCTTCAAGGTAAAAATCAACTTCGATATTCCTATATTTGAAGGTGGTTGAATCTACAAGAAGGTTATTTTTCTGTCCATAACTTTTTGAATAGAGAAAATATTACTGTTGCACTCCTCAAAGTCGTTCCCCATGTCAAATATTGGTGGGAAACATTCTGTGAGCAAAAGAAAATAGAGGAACCCTCATTATTTACAGTCGCAGCCACCTGAGAATCCTTCAGGGATGCTATTAAGGAACAATACTACCCTGTCAAAAGTTATGACGACTTGTATACCAAATGGACCACACTGCGACAATAAAGAGACCAAGCAGTTCCATAGTTCACAAATATATTCCATACCTTTCACACCAGGCTAGGTATAAAAGATTCAGAGAGACATTCAAAGAGACATCTAGTGCTCAAGTATCATGGTGTTTTGCATAGATACATCCAGACCGAAATGGAATTTCTAGACATCTCTTCCTCAGGCGTGGCCTACCGATATGCTGTCAAAATCGAGCAGAAGCTCAAACAAAAGACACGACAATTTGGGCCTGGGAACCCCTCACACCAAAAGCTAGGAAGGGGCGACCCTAACCCACAGAACAAAGCACAGAGAAAAGATGGGTAGTATCAAGACAACCAGTCCAATCCATAAGCAAGGAAGGATACCAGAAAGACAAATAAAGATACCAGGAAGTAGTGTGACTTCCATAAGAGCCCTTGACATAACACTGTTGATTTCCTCTCAAATCATTCATTGGTGGCCGAAATGAAATCCTTTGAATCAGATGCGGGTTCTGACTCTGATTCAGAACTAGAAAGGGGAAGACAAATCATTAACGCGGAACCCAGTGCGACCGTTGCTACCACCAAGCTCCATCCTAATAAACCAGACGAGATAGAAGAAGGTGAGTGCCTCTTCCATTCACAGATGTGGGTAAAAGGCACCCTGTTGCACTTCATCGTTGATATCGGTAGCCAGAAGAACCTCATCTCAGAAGAGGTTGTCAAACGATTGGCCCTGCTGAAAACATCACACCCACAACCCTACACCATTGGATGGATCTACCAAAGAAGGGATCTTCGCATCAACCAACAGTGTTGACTATCGTATGACATCAAGCCCTTCAAAGACAAGGTATTGTGTGATGTTTCTCCTGTCGAATTTTGTAATGTTATTTTGGGCCAACCTTATTTATGGAAACGTCATGTTGTATATGATTCTATGCCTCGTAGTGTTATTATTACTTTTAATAGGAAATTGTACATGATACCCGAGGCAACCCCTCCTAGTGTTATTTCCTTGATCTCTTCCAAGCAATGCAGGAAGGTCATCTCTCAGACCGAGAAATTTGTCTTCTTCGTGATTCGATCTCAGAGTGAGGGAAAGATCACAACCACATCCAGGGCCTCCACGGTCGATATCTCCACACAACAAAATCAATTGGATAAGGTCGTGAAAAAATACTCATATATCTTCTCCTCTCCTACCAGGGTACCTCTGCACTACCAGGTCAAGCATCCCATCGATCTGACCCCAGGCGCACCGCTATCCAACGGGCCAATCTACCACCGCTCTCTGTTAGAAAACGAGGATATCAAGGGGCATATCCATGAACTTCTCCACAAGGGTCACATATGTCTCATCTCATCGCCTTGTGGGAGCCAAATCATGTTGGTGTAGAAGAAAGATGGGACCTGACGACTCTGCATTGATTACCGAGCCATGAATAAAATCACAGTTTGAAACCAGCCCCGATTCCCAGAATTGACGACCTCCTTGATCAACTCACGGGGGGAAAATACTTCAGTAAGATTGATCTGAAGTCTGGTTACCATCAGTTCCCAATAGAACAAATAGATGTATGGAAGACCACCTTCAAGTCAAAAGAAGGTCTTTTTGAATGGTTGGTCATGCCCTTTGGTTTGACAAATGATCCAATAAATTTTATGAGGATGATGGAGGATATACTATGACCTTTCACCAAAACTTTTGTAGTGGTGTATCTAGATGGCATCCTCATCTACAACAAGACTTAGGCGGAACACTTGCAGGATATTCATCAGGTTCTGCACACCCTGCGACAACACAAACTATATGAAAACTTGGAAAAATACTCCTTAAGCATGAACATGGTCCATTACTTAGGCTACATCGTTGATCAACACAGTGTACATGTGGATCCAGCCAAGATCCAGGTCATCTATGACTAGCCAGCCCCAACCACACTCATTGAACTTCAGAGCTTCTTGGGCCTCACCAATTTTTATCACAGGTTCGTGTTGGGATTCTCTCATATCGCATGGGCCATCGACCAAGTAACCAGGGGTGGCGGTAAGGAAAATGTTTTGTGGGGTTTGTCCCAACAACAAGCCTTCGATGACTTGAAGAAGCATTTTTTCTCATCCCTAGTACTTTCATTACCGGACCCGCAACATCCCTTTGAGATCGAGACAGATGCTTCAGACTATGTTGTGGGCGTCGTTCTCACTCAACACGGCCACCCTGTGGTATATTATAGTGAGACACTATCAGATGTTGTCCGTAAGTACCCTACTTACAACAAAGAAATGTACTCCATTGTGCAAGCCTTTCGCCAGTGGAGACATTACATTCTTGGGAAGGAGATAGTCATCCACATTGATCACAAGCCACTACAATTCATGCAGACCCAAGGAAAATTGCAGAACGACCGCCATTAGAAGTGGTCCCCATACTTACAACAATTCCACCTCAACATCAAGTATAAACAGGAAGTATCGACTGAGTTGATGATTGCCTTAGCCAACCTCCAGTCGCAGAACTCACCATGGTGCTAGACTCTTGCGACCACGAGACATCTGAATGGCCCCACCTCTACGAGATAGACCCTGACTTCTCCACCACCTACCAAATGTTGGGCTCCAACTCAGTGGTCGCTAATTTCCATATTCAAGGTGGGTTGTTGTGTCGTCTAGGCCATCTCTGCATTCCATCAAGCGAGCACACAAAGCTGATTTGGGAACCTCACTACAGTTGGGTGGCATGACACTTTGGCATCGAAAAGAAAATGGCAGTGATGCAGAAAAATTTCTACTAGTCGAAACTTTGACAGGATGTCGAAAAGTATATCAGGTCTTGCACCCCCTGCACTATTTCCAAACCGACCACTAAGAAATAGGGCCTGTACACCCCTCTACCTAATCCTGACAGGCCGTGGGAATCCATCTCAATGAACTACATGTCGGGCCTCCCGTCCACCAAGAGGGGAAATGACTGTGTTTTTGTGGTTGTTGATTGCTTTTCCAAGATGACGATTCTAGCCGCCTGCAAGAAGAACATCATAGCAAAAGCCACTGCCAAGATCTTCTCTGAATGAGTATGGATACATTTTGGGATCCCAAAAAACATTATCTCAAACCGTGACAATCGGCTCCTCAACACATTCTGGTGAAGCCTATGGACACTGCTGGATACCAAGCTCACCAAATCCACTACCTTCCACCCCCAAACATATGGCCAAACGGAGGTCGTCAATCGGATGATCATACATATCCTAAGCATGTACATTTCAAAACACCCCCGCACATGGGATGAGAGTCTTCATTATGTCCAACATATCTAAAACCGAGCCCTGCATAGCTCAACTAGCCACATCCCCTTTTAGGTGGGGTTGGGATTCCAACCATTGGGCCCCATGATTGTTGCACTACCCCTAGTGATCACCTCGGTCGGCTCGTCCCGTGCTCCACCATAAGATGACAAATCCACCCAGTTCATTGAGCAGATCCAGCACATCCGCCAATAGGTTCAAGATATTCTACAGAAGTCTAATGCAAAGTACAATCAGTGCCATGATCAATATCGGGTGCCACATAAGTTTAAGGTGGGAGACAAAGTTTGGTTGCACTTGTAGAAAGAATGCTTTACAGGGCCCCATCAGAAGCTTCACCCACTCCGTTATGGGATGCACACCATCACCAAGGCTGTGGGTGACAATTCTTTTGAGCTCAACATTCCCTCTTTCCTTAGCCTGCACCCAATCTTCAACGTGGCTCTCCTTCGACCATATTTCTCACCATTATTGGACACCTTAGAGATAGAAGATCAGTTGAAACCAATAGATATCAAATCTAATTGCATGCAACAGGTATCCAATGATCATATTGTGGACACACTTATCAAGGGCACTCGATAGCAAAGGATCCATCTTTATCGAGTCGTCAAAGCAGGGCAGCTCCTGCACCAAGACAAGTAGCTCACCCAGGGCCAAATTTAGCATAAATTTCCTCATCTAATGGGGGAACTCAACACAATGGAGACCATTTATTCCTAGGGAGGGAGGATTGATATAGGTGGATATTGGTGGCCACCCACCTTTTCCAACTCGCTCAAAACAATTTTCTGACAATTTTGACAATTTATTATTTTTAGCAGTTTTTAACTTCCTGGGCCATTTTGAGCACCTAAATGAAGGTTTTTTTGAATCGAGCTTATCAATGAAATTCAAAGACTCTGATTGAGCCCCCAAAATGAATCTTCTCGATGATACCTTTCCAATGGGCTATCGTGCACCTAAAACAATGATCGTATACAAAAGTTACGACCCCGGGAAGTTGATGTACGAACTTACCCAAATGGAGGCCACATTACTTTTAGCGCTTCATCTCCTAGGTTTAGATTTTTGTATGTCTAGGGTTTTTGACATTATTTTTTATTATAAAAATGTCTTTAAAGCTTCATTGTAATCATCTTCTTGTGAATGAGCGCAGTAATCACATCTTTTCTCAGAGATAAGCCGCTACCATTCTAGCAAGCTTGTTTTCCGCTGCATTTTTCAGTTTCAGCTTATTTCCTTATTGAATAGAAAACCAGTTTTACTATATCTATGTTATTCTATGTTAAGCATATTTCAATAATTTGTATTCATTTCGTTCTGCTCATAAAATCCAGATCACATATGATTTTCTTGATACTAAACGATTAAGAGGTTTCAAAGGTTCAAAGATTGACAAATTTAAATGGAAGAAAAGACAAAACACGTCTTTTAATGATTATGCACACTCCCATATGAAACATCCACTTCAATGAGTGATAAGTCGAAAATTGAACCTACGACATAAAATACTAGAGTATTAAGCAAGAAGTAAGTGAACCTACAATGTAGCAAACAGTGGGAATCAAAACTGTGACCACCAGGTAAGCTTGAAGAACGACTTCTGCAGTATTTATTCTCATTTATATCGTGGCATTTCCTCACAGTGAAAACAATTTCTTCCAATGAATTTCCTCCCGATGATAACAATTTCTCTCATTGAATAAATTTTATGTCAAAATTTTTTCAATGTTAACATAAAACTGGAACAATTTATTTTACCAGAATCAAGGAGAAATCGTGAGAATTTGAAGCATATTTTTTTTTCATAACTAAATGAGCCACCAAAATCGGAATTGAAGACAGGTTAGTTACATTAAGTGGCAAGTTCGTATTTTTAGTGCCAGCAAACACATTTTCTTTTGCTAAAATTCCTTAAGAACGTTTTCAAAATGAAATGATTTCCTGCATACATTCATTTTCAACAAGAACAAGGATTAAGATAAGGGTTTCTAAGATTAGAGAAGTTGAGCCTGAGACAAAGAGCAGTAAGAGATTATTGGTATCTTCAACACCAAAAATTTCGAGGTAAACCTAATTTCCTCATCTTCAAAAATGAATTTAAGATTTTATATGCAAGAAGAAAATGAATTCAAGCTTGTCCCTTGTATATCGGTTTTTTGAAACAAATTCTTATTCAGAAACAGAGAATTAAGAGCAGAGCATAATAGAGAGAACATTTTTTAAACTATGGCAATTAGAAGTGAGCCATCATAATTTGATATTTCTCTCTTTTATAAGGATAGCGTTGAGATTTAAAAACAAGCAACTTGGGTTCAATTTATATTGAAGTTTGATGGGTATGATGAACAAGTGAAAAGATTTTGCACTCAATTTTGATGGGAAGAAAACCATTGTAGGGGATTTAATTTTCAAGTGACAAAGGATTTAATTGCAGCAACAACAGGGCTTTTACAAAATTCGAAAAAATGTTTCAAGAATTAACATTTTTATGAAAAAGCATGGACACCCTTTTTATGTAGATCAAGAGCAGGGTCTGTAAATTGGTCAAAAGGTGTGCCTAGGAGTTGGTTACAACATTCATGGGATGAGTTAGTTTACATAATTAAAAAAAAAAAATCACTTGTGAAGTGAGATTCAATATAGTGTATCTATACCACATTACGATACTCCAACATCTCAAAGGAGAGAAAATACTCAAAATGCCTTATTAATTTCTTAAAAGTCTTTCCAAGATGTCAATGTCCATACAAAAGAAAACTAGAAATGAAGAGAGAAGATTATATCATTATGGTTTGATTAAGATGTTGATTGTTGATGTGAACTTGGGGTGATTAGTTTATAATAATTGTTTGATCCTGTTACTCATCCAAAGGATCAGTTATAGATCGTTTTACTTGAGCGGATTGCAATTAAAGGTAAAGTTGAAGTATTTATAGGCTTGAATCCAAAGTGAATAAAAACATCTTTTAGCTTCCTTATGTGTTATATGTCATGTTTTCATTTAATATTATATGTGCAGAAATTCATGGAAAAAAAAAGCAACATAAGAACATAATACACATAATAGATATGACACTTCCCTTGATAACGGAGTTCACCCGATGTGGGCTATGTCTTCAGGTCACTCTCCCAAGMTTTACCATTTTATTCTCCTCGCTGTAATGATGTATCTCCTTTACAAGTTGTAAGGCCAAAGTCCCTTTTCGGTGATGGCAACAAGAGATCATAATGTGATCAAGAATGTTTACAAGCTTCACAAGTTCTCATGCTCATGAGGCATCCATGATGCTGACATGGACATCATTCCCACATATTCAATACAGAAAAAGAGGAAGAATAATAAATGACCCCCATCATCATGGAGCCATAGAATGCCTCAGATCTCCTGCTCAGATCCAAGAATATATGCAGCCCATACAAAGATCCTGAAACTACGAGATTCCTGACTGCTTTGTTGGCCACTTATCATCCAAGTGCCACAAATTCCTCTTTCACATGTAGCTGAATTGTTTATGTGAAAGAAGAGAAGAAAGGAAGAAATAGAAGGAATAAGTTGGTCTTGTTGTCTTGCTGCATCCTCTCCATGCTCCTTCAGACCTGTATCAAGCATATTATGCCGCAACATTTAATGACAAAACAACATAATGAAAAACATGCTTACATTGGCTCTTCCAGAATTTAGCCTATTGATCAGAGTCTTTGTTTCCGAAACAAACATCTCCATTGGATTCGCGTCGTCTAATTACCCAAAATTGATTGTCAAATCGTCTCCATCGGACACTGTCACCTTTAGGCCTCCTCTGGGCCTCTGCCTCGATCTACATGCAACTATGCAATAAATGCATTGAACTGCATCGAAATACATGCCTGATACGACCTCATCCAAGTTGGTGTGTGCTCTCCCATGTCCCGTGCATTGGCGAAAATCACCTTTTAATAAAAAAACATGGGCGGATTAACCAACAAGAACGTTAGCCCAAGTGGTTGGCGGATGCTAATTTGGTGTTGTGGTTGGGGAGGTCTCGAGGTCAAGCCCGCACACCTCCCCTTTTGGTGTCCATTCGTTATAATCATTTCAAAACATGGAGAAACAACCATATATATGCTTGCAACTACCAAATATGTCAACTCTGCCATTTTGGAGTAACCTCCGATAATTTTAGCAATGGCGCCAACCTATGACGAGACCCTTTCACGGATGTGATGGATATGTGTCGGTTTAATGTGATGTCCATCGAGATTATGGGGTGTGACCTACTGGATATGGTGGAACCACCGATAAATTTGGTGTCTCGAGTATGATGGGGTTTGCCACCAGGCTTGGTGGAACCACTGCTAAATTTGGTGCACTGAGTTGGCCATTGGCCAACCCTTCTTTTAATTTTGGAATTTTGGTTGTCGACCCTCATTGGGAATTTTCTCACTGCCACATGACAACCCATGACTGGGCCACGTGGTGGTCATCCATTGGCCCACCTATCTGTTAAGTCATCTACCTACATGTTAACTGCTGAATGGATGCCACTTTTCATGTTGTCCTTAGGCCACATGGTGTATCCTAGGTGGTGCCACGTGGCATCAGCTAGGGATACCACGTGTCACAATTACATTGGCCCAAAGTGTCAAATCATCATGCCACATGGCATGTTGTCATTGGGTCATGTCAGCGTGTTGACGTCACTACCACTATGCTTGTCACGTCACCTACCACGTCATGTACGGATTCAAACTCACCTTCCATATGACTTTATTGATGCCATGTGTCTGCCACATCCTATATGGTCTGCCACATGGCACTTTCTCATTGGTCCACATGTCAACCTGAAAATGCCAAAAATGGGTGACACGTGGCAACCTCTAGTGCTACCACGTCATCATGTTGACATCATCATGAAATGTGTCAATATATGATAGTGCTTCATTCCCTTTACATATGCTGACATCATTCATATTGATTATGACATCAGTAGTACAGATGTTGACTCATTCCTATTGATTAGGCTAGGTTGACCAAAACTTTGACTGTGAATATCTTTTGATACGTAACTCTGTTTGACGAACCGTTTACACCATTAGAAATATTATGATGCACTCTTCACGATAATGTCGATCTTTATGAGTTTTGAGGACTTTGATTTTTTTTCCCTTTCTCATTTTTCGAGGCCATTCTGAGCCTCTGAAACCTTATGGGACACTTCTGAAACTTTTGTGATGTTTCCTAGATCCTTCTGGATCACACCTCCCAACTGAAAGGAATTTTGGTCCCCAAAAGTATTTACATTATAATTTTCATGTCCATTGGACTTACAATAATAAAACCCATACCCAAACTACCTCACAAGCCCTACAAATATCAACATGTGCAAAAAGGAGTGATATCAAAAAATTATCACTTTTACACAATGCCCTTCTATGGGGTCTGAATCGCAACATGTGATTTACAAAGATGGCCACTCTCAACTAACTCAAGGATTTTCCCCATTCGTTTAGTCATTATGCCAAACAGGTCCTCTTTACCGAGTTGTCCTTTCTTTGGTAAATGATTTACTCTTGGTGGCAGATTTCCCTGCAGCATTGCCTGATTGGTTGTCTCCCTCGGAGATGTCTTCCTGGTATTCTTATTCCTCTTTGGGCGTAGATCTGGATGTAAGGCCCAACATGTCGCCTCATTATTCCCATCTCTACTACAATGGTTGTAGTAGCCTTTCTTCTTCAGAGGTGTATTTCCCCTATTCCTTTCTACATGTGGAGAGTGATCTTCTATCCTCGTCTTTTTCCTAGTTTTCATAACCTTCCTATACAAGGATTTTCTCTTCCAACACTGGGATACTGCACAGTTATTCAATCCACAAAAAGTGCATGATCTTTGATGCCTCAAGCTCTGTTGTATGTTATTGAGATGCTTGTATCAAATCGAATTTTAGAGTTTCAAGATTTCTTATACCTCAGTGAGTTTCCTATGGAGATAGAATGGCAAGGAGAGATGGCCTCAATTCTTTCATTGTGATGTTCATCTCTCCTTGGAGATGTCTCGAATCCTCGATCATGAGAAGTTGTTCTCTCAGCCTGCACTGAATCAATTTCATCTCTCGATAAATAGTTGAGTTCTGGAGTCTCAATGACTTTCCTGGGGTCTTCTTCCTGAATGGGTTTGGAGCTTACTCCAACATCATTTGGAACATAAACTATCCCGGAATATCTGGCCAAACCACTGCCTCAATGGGATCCACAATACTTTGTCCATTGGCTCCAAGGCCTTCTCCTTCGTATCCCATTTTTCCCATCAAATTTAAGATGAAGCATGAAGAATGTTGTTCAAGAACTTTAAAAGAGTCATCAACATTCATCAAGAAAGGAACTACACATGGTTTATTTACCTCCATCCCAAACTGGGACTCTTGGTCTGCTTCTCGGGATGTGTCCATTTGTTCCCGGTGAGAAGAATAAGTGGATGATGCTTCTAGGAATCCTCCTTGGTTTCTGGATGCCTGGATGTCATCTTCACTTGCTTGACAAAGTGTGCATGCATTTCCACTATCATACTTGAACCCATAACTAGTGAATTTTCCATGGTCACAAAATGGTCTTGTCACCGTCTCATTCATAGATCCTTCCCCTGTCTGCATATTCATGGATTGCAACTACTCTTGCAACCTTTGGTTCTCTTCCTATGCAACATGCAACAATGTATTCAATCCAACATTCTCTTCTTGAAGGATTTGATTGAGTTCTTGAAGCTCATTGAACCACAATTGTTTTGGCTTTCCATTTTTCATCTTCAACACCTACAACCGTTATCAAGCCTTCTCTAATACAACTTGATTTGAACCTCGAGTGTTTAGTTTCCAATAATTGTTTGATCCTGTCACTCCTCCAAAGGGTTGGTTATAAATCGTCTAACTTTAGCGGATTGCAATCAAAGGTAAAGTTGAAGTCTTTATAGGCTTGAATCCAAAGTGAATAAGAACCTCTTTTATATTCCTTATGTGTTATATGTAATGCTTGCATTTAATATTCTATGTGCGGAAATTCATGAAAAAAAAACAACATAAGAACATAATACACATAATAGATATGACACTTTCCTTGGTAATAGATTTCACCTGATGTGGGCTACGTCTCCGAGTCACACTCCAAATCTTGACCGCTTTAGTCTCCTCATTGTAATGATGTCTCTCCTTTACAAGTTGTAAGGCCAAAGTCCATTTTCGGTGATGGAAACAATAGATCATAATGTGATAAGGAATGTTTACAAACTTCACAAGTTCTCATTCTCATGAGGCATCCATGATGATGACATGGAAATCATTCCCACGTACTCAATACAGAAAAAGAGGAAGAATAATAAATGACCCCCATCATCATGGAGCCATAAAATGCCTCAGATCTGCTGCTCAGATCCAAGTATATATGCAACCCATACAAAGACACTGAAACCATGAGATTCCTGACTACTTCGTTGGCCACTTATCATCCAAGTGCCCCAAATTCCTCTTTCACTTGTAGCTAAATTGTTTATGTGCAAGAAGAGAAGAAAGGAATAAATAGAAGGAATAAGTTGGTCTTGATGTCTTTCTACACCCTCTCCATGCTCCTTTAGACTTGTATCAAGCATACTATGCTGCAACATTTAATGAAAAAACAACATAATGAAAAGTGTTCTTACATTGGATCTTCCATAATTTATCCTATTGATTGGAGTCTCTATTGCCAAAACAAACATCACCATTGGATTCGTGTCATCGAATTACCCAAAATTGACTGTCAAATCGTCTCCATCGAAAATTTTCACCTCCAAGCCTTCTCTAGGCCTCTGCCTCGATTTGCATGCAAATTTGCAATAAATGTACTGAAATTCATCAAAATTCGTTCCCGGTATGACCTCGTACAAGTTGGAGCGTACTCTCCCTTGTCCCATGCATTGGAAAAAATCACCTTTTAATTAAAAAACAAGGGTGGATTAACCAACAAGAGTGTTAGCTCAAGTGGTTGGCAGATGTTAATTTGGTGTTGTGGTTGGGGAGGTCCCAGGGTCAAGTGGTGGGCCTCCCTTTTGGTTTCCATTTGTTATAACCATTTCAAAACATGGAGTAACAACCATATATATAGTTGCAACCACCAAATATGCCAACTCCGCCATTTTGGAGTAATCTCCGATAATTTTAGCAATGTCGCTAATCTATGACAAGACCCTTGCACTGATGTGATGGATATGTGCTGGTTTAATGTGTTGTCCACTGATATTCTGGGGTGTGACCTACCGGATATGGTGTAACCTCTGATAACTTTGGCAGCTCGAGTATGCGAGGTTCTCCACCAGGCTTGGTGGAACCACTGCTAAATTTGGCGGACTGGGGTTGGTCGTTGGCCAACCCTTCTTTTAATTTTGGAATTTTGGTTGTCGGCCTTCATTTGGCATTTTCCCACTGCCACATGGCAGCCCATGACTGGGCAACGTGGCAACCATCCATTGGCCCACCTATCTGCCAAGTCATATGCCTACATGTTAACTACTGACTAGATGCCACTTGTCATGTTGTCCTTAGGCCACGTGGCATATCTTGGGTGGTGCCATGTGGCGTCACCTGGGGGTGCCATGTGTCACAATTTCATTGGCTCATTTGGTGGCCCAAAGTGTCGAATCATCATGCCACGTGGCACACTGTCATTGGGCCATGTCAACATGCTGACGTCACTGCCACTGTGCTTGCCATGTCACCTGCCACATCATGTACGGATGCCATGTCACCTGCCATGTGTATGTACGGATGCCACGTGTCAACCACATCTTGTACAATTTTCCACGTGGTTGTATGGACTGCCACATGGCACTTTCTCATTGGTCCACATGTCGACCTAAAAATGCCAAAAATGGGTGACACATGGCAGCCTTTGGTGTTGCCACGTCATCATGTTGATGTCATCATGACATGTGTCGATCGATGATAGTGCCACGTACCCTTTACGTACACTGACATCATTTGTACTAATGCTGACATCAGCAGTACAGATGTTGACTCATCCCTGCTGACTGGGCTAGGTTGACCAAAACTTTGACTGTGAATATATTTTGATCTGTAACTCCATTCGATGAACCATTTACGTCATTGGAAATCTTACGACTCGCTCTTCACAATAATTTTGGTCTTTCTGAGTTTTGAGGGCTTTGAACATTTTCCCTTTCTCATTTTTCAAGGCCATTCTGAGCCTCTTGGGACACTTTTGAAACCTTTGTGATGTTTCCTAGATCCTTATGGATCAATTGTACATTAGCTGCAGGAACATGACATTACATGGGAACAATTCCTATTAATAAACATGTTCATTCAAGAAAAAGGAATTGATACAAGGCATGATGAAATTGAGGTATATGAAATACCTAATTTAGAAGAAAAATCAATTTATGTCTCATGAAAGGAAATAATAGAAGCGACCATAGGAACAAGAAGGATGACCCGTCCAATGAAGAGAAAGAAGCAAAATAAATAGAAAAAGACAAGCCATTTGCATCATTCACAAGAATATCAAGAAGAAGAGTCATTGTAGAAGAAGAAACATAAATTTGCAAAGATCAATAGATAAAGTATGACCACATAGAGACCTTGGAAATTCAAGAAAAAGAAAAAAAAAATGAAGAAAATGAAAAGTGTTGAAGAAAAATAAATTGTTGAACAATCTTTTGAACAAACAATTCAACAAGAAAATTCCACTTACTCCACCTATGAGAAGATGGAATAGGCAGTGAAAATAATTTCGAAAGAGACATTGGAAAAGGAACCTGTAGAATCTTCATCCAATCCTAAGAAGAAAATCAGAGAATTAAAGGAGCATATAGAAGAAATGGAAGTAATGGAAAGACACCTCAAAATTGACAATGAGAAGTACAAAATTCAAAAAAACAAACTCAAAGGAAAGAATGAAAATCTCAAGAAAAAGAACAAGAAATTGAAAACACAGAATATTCTGATCTCCAAACAGGCTTACAGGTGGTTACAAGAGAAGAAAGCGTGGAAAACAAAATATGAAAAAGAGAAGGTCAAGTCAATGATTCATAAATAGTTCAAGAATGAATTACATGATAATCTGGATGAGTTTCTATAGGTACCAGAGGCAACATCTTTGATGCATGAGGACATGCAAAATCATTAGTTTGGGGGAATGTTGAGTGACAGTTTTGATCAAAATTTGACCATCTATTTTATCATCTTTTTTCCTTTTTGACTCATTTTCATACCTCATATTCTCCATATTTCACTTCATTTTTAACCCACCCAGTGCAAAATAAGGTATATTTATTATCTCTTTTAATTTTGAGAATTTTATCAAAAATTAAGTATTAAAATTAAATTTTTATCATATTTGAATTTCCCGTAACAACTTAGTCGTTAGCATATGTATAGGAAAGCTGGGAGCGAACCAATACCTGATTCGAGATCCTTGATGTCCAAGGATGGAAAATTTCCTATCATCTCTTCCATAACAACTCCAGATGTATGTGATCAAAGATGGTCAAACCTCACTGGTTTAACAGAAAATCCCTTGTTTTTAGCTAGAAATCAGGGCAGTTTTGGAATTTGTGGGGTTTCTTCATATTTTGTGGATATAGGAGTTGGAGCTCAACCTCATTAGCTTATTTTATGGATCTTAGCTGGTTGTGATATATTTTATGGTGTTTTGTTACAAACTTACTTATAAATAAGAAAAGTTATGAAGGAAAAAGGGATCTCTACTATTGTATACTCTATTTGGATTAATACAAGTCAGATTTGAGAGTTGTTGATTCAACTTTTTAGCTGATGTTGTGAATAAGTTAATGCTGGTATACAATTTATTTTAGTTGGTTTTACTTCAAGTGTGCAAGCAAATCTATGGAGGGCCCCCATTTCCAAGCATGTGCACTCAACTTCTAATGTTTCATAGCTATAACATTGGTATGTCTTTATGTTTGTTTTCTTAATCATTGTTGTAGCTCATTCTAAAGATTTAAATAGATTTATATGCTTATTTATAAATAATTGATTGTTGATAAGGTCTTGTGGAACGTTACGAAGGGCCTCCTGTAAGGGAGCTTAGTGTTTTCTTTCCTACAACAACTAAGTCTTGTTAAGTGTGTTTATTTTCAATGCAAGTGTGTTTGAATCTCATGCAAGTTTGATTCATTTGATATATTAATCTAAAACTAGTTTAGATCTAAATTCTATATATATTGGTGTGCTTC
The DNA here is from genome assembly GCA_032191745.1 of Picea mariana. NCBI lineage: Eukaryota > Viridiplantae > Streptophyta > Pinopsida > Pinales > Pinaceae > Picea > Picea mariana. The sequence continues at coordinate 105,718 of JASDQU010010305.1, read as the reverse complement.
AAAGTTCTACAAACTTCAGATTGATATTAAAATACATTTTCTAATTTACATCCATAAATTAGACACACAATGAGCATACAATGAGTGACTCCTTCTCGTCATCAGTTGAAAGCATCGGACATGTTGCCACATAATCAACCTATGGCGGGGTGGATATTGCTTTCATGTAAGGAATGTTCATGGAAGTCAGTTATTCGTCATATGAGGGCCAATGAATGAAAGTTGGTCAATGGTCACAATGTTTCCATTATTAGGGAAAGACATCACTCGAAAGAGTGTGAACACAATAGCTTTCATAGCATAAACATAGTCTCTCTCGAGGAACAAATGAAAGTCCAAAGGTCCTTGGACTACCATCACATAAATATAAACATTTTTCCCTCCTAAGGTGACAGGTAACCGAGGAAGGATCCCTAAAGGTTCATTGGCTCTTCTGTTAAAAGCCAACATATTCTGAGTAACAGGCACAAGTTGAGGGGAACCTAGAGTTTTCCAAGCATTCAAGGATAAAAGGCTAACATAAGCACCTTCATCTATAATAGAGTGACATATATTTATATAAACAACTTGTGAAATGATTTGGAAAGTAAAGTAGCAAGGAAGGTGAGGTGTTGTCAATCTATTCCAATCAAATGAAATGACCTCAATACTTGAAAGGGGTTCTGTGGAAATGGGTGAAATTCCCCCTTGTCTGGAGTTATTTGTAGTGACAATAAGAACTTGAGAAGTATCTAATTCACTCTTTAAGGATATCTTGGGATCGATCGATGGTGGAATCATGTCGATCACTTGAGCTTCACTCTCCAAGGGAAGAGTGGGATCGACCATTGACTGAATTGGATCAACCACTTTATCAACCAATGGTTGGTCGGTAGAAATCTTACGGTAACCAGTTGGAAGTTGTTTTTGGGAAACAAAAATATCTTCCAAAAAATGTGAATCCTCATCCAACGAGGGAAAATGTAAGTTTGATGACTTCCTTCACACAACCTACAAGGAAATTTGACTCTACCTATTAAGAACCAAATATCAATATAGCATAGAAAAACCTCAGAATAAGTACTCAACGCCTTGAAAAAGAGATAATTTCAGGTAATAATCCTCTTCGAGGGGGCAACCTCATTATACACCACATAAATTTCCAAATACCAGGTGATTCCAAATGAAAATGTCTCCTTGGTATATATAAGAGACTAGGAGGTACAATTACAACTAATGGACTCAAGTCGACATAAATAAAATAACATTACTAATGTAATATGCCCCAATTAAGGGGTAATGAGCCACTATTTAGGGCTTAACATGCCCCTCCCCTTGATACAAGTGTTGTCCGCAATGCTTGAGTAAATTTGGATGCTTCTGTATAAAAGACTCATCTTCCCAAGTGGAATCTTCAGCCGGTAGTTTCCTCCATTTAACGAGATACTCTGAAATGGATTTATTCCTCAACTGGAGAATTCTTATGTCAGTGATGGCTTTAGGCTCCAATATGATTTTACCTTCCTCATCAAGTTCTGGCAATATAGTTTGAACTGGGATCTTGTCACCTATAACCTTATTTAAGCATGAAACATGGAAAACTGGGTGTACTCGTGAAGATGCAGGCAACTCCAATTTGTATGCCATAGTACCAATATTTCACAACACCTTATAAGGGCCATAGTACTTTGGTGATAATGTATTATCCTTCTTGGCTTGCTTGAGGGACATCTGTTTGTATGGTTGTAGTTTTAAAAACACCAAATCCCCTACCTCAAAACTTCTTTCACTATGATGTTGATCTGCTTGTTGTTTCATGCGATTATGTGCCATGGTCAAGTTGTCCTTTAAGATTTGGAGAACTTGTTGTTGATGCTCAATGTGATCTTCCACTGCTTGAACCTTATATTTTTCTTTTAGAGAAGAAGTGATGGAAAGAGGGTGGTATCCATAGAGTTCCATAAATGGTGTCATTTTTGTTGCAGTATGAAAGGAAGTGTTATATCACCATTCTGCCAAGGGTAACCATTTGAATCATTGTGTTTGTTTATCAGAGACAAAGCAACAAAGGTATCCTTTCAAACATTTTTTTACTATCTCGGTGTTTCCATCAGATTGAGGATGATAGGATGAGCTATGAGCCAATTGAGTACCCAAACAAGAAAATAATTCTATCCAAAAATGTCCAGTGAATATGGGATCTCTGTCACTTACAATAATCTTTGGGCTGCCATGTAGCTTTTGAACTGTCTCCATGAATGCGGTGGCAACTGTATTGGCTTTGAAGGGATGAGAGAGTTCACAAAAGTGTGCGTGCTTGGTGAGTCTATCAACAATCACCATGATGACACTCTTTCCTTTAGACTTTGGTAACCCTGTTATGAAATCCATGGAAACCTCCTCCCAGCGCTGACTTGGGATGGCTAATGGTTGTAAAAGACTTGGGGTCTTAATTGTTTCCACCTTATTTTGTTGGTAAACCAAACATTTTGCGACAAACCTTTGAACATCAATTTTAAGGCCATCCCAAAAAAAATCCTTCTTGACCCTGTGGTAGGTTTTCAAAAATCCTGAGTGCCCTCCTACTGGAGAGGTGTGCAATTCCAATAGTACCTTTTGTTTGAGTTGGGAGTTCTTACATAAATATAAGCGATCTTTGTACCATAGTGAATCATTTTTCCATGTAAATGTATCTGATGCACTGGAATCTTGCTACAACCTTTGAATGAGAGTCCACACTTTTTCGT
>JASDQU010010305.1:70330-102824 GCA_032191745.1 Picea mariana | reverse complement strand
GTCTTTGTTCCAAGAAGTATTTAAGACTATCATGATCTGTTTTGACCTTGAAGTGCCTACCTATTAGGTAAGGATGTCATTTCTTCAATGCATGTAGTATTGCCATCATTTCCTTCTCATAAATGGGTTTGTGTAAGTCCTTTCCCTTGATTGGTCGACTTTCAAAATCCAGGGGACTTCCTTCTTGCATTAGGACAACACCAATTCCATTTCCCAAGGCATCACATTCCACAATAAAGGTTTTTGTGAAGTCTGGAGTGGTCAAGACAGGAGCTTTGCACATAACCTCTTTAAGTTGTTCAAAAGCTTTAGTTGCCTCTGGAGTCCATGAAAATGCATCCTTCTTAGTTAGTGTCATTAAAGGTGTTGTTATTCTTCCATAGTGTCGAACAAACTTGTGGTAGTAACCTGTCAAACCCAAAAATCCTCTAAGATTCTTCAATGTTTTGGGAATCGTCCAGTCCATCATGGCCTTAATCTTGTTAGGGTCTACTTTGACACCTTCATGAGATACAATATGACCCAAATACTCTACCTCCTTCACCCCAAAGAAACATTTGGATGGTTTGGCATATAGTTGTTGCTCCTTTAGTAGTTGTAGCACCTTGTCAACATGTCGCACATGATCCTCCCAAGACTTGTTATAGATTAGTATATCATCAAAAAATACTAACATAAATTTTCGAAGGAAGGTCTTGAAAATGGAATTCATCAACCTTTGGAATTCGGAAGGTGCATTTGTAAGGCCAAAAGGCATGACCAAAAATTCATAATGGCCTTCATGAGTTCGAAATGTTGTTTTTGGGATATCTTCTTCCTTCATTCTAATATGATGATACCTTGAACGAAGATCCAACTTTGTGAAATAGATTTCTCCATGTAGTTCATCTCACAATTCATCAATGAAGGGAATGGGGAACTTATCTTTAATAATGATCTTGTTGATCTCTCTATAATCTGGACACAAACACCATGAGCCATCTTTCTTGAATACCATTACCACTGGTGCAGAGTAAGAACTTTGTCTAGGTCTAATAATGCCATCCTCTAACATTTCTTCAACCAAGAGCTCAATTTCACTCTTCTGGGCATAAGGGTATATATATGGCCTGATGTTAGGAGAAACACTCCCAGGAAATAGGTGAATATCATGATCATTACTTCGAGTGGGTGGAAGACCTTTGGGAGTATATTCAAATACTTTGGAATTCTTATCAATGATCCCTTGGAGATCTAGGGGAATAAATGGCTTAGATGTTTGAACGTCTAGTGAGCATAGTTTTGTAATAACACCTTGATGCCCCTTTTTCAATAATTTTTTCATGCCATTGGAGCTTATCACCTTACTGAGATTCCCTATGATACCTCTTAACTGAAATTCTTTTCCTTCCAATGAAAATTTCATGAAAATTTCTTGAAAATTAAAAGGCATTGTTCCTAATGATTGTAACCATTGGATTCCTAGTACGACATCAGCACCACCCATGGGTATAGCTATCATTGGAATATTCATTACATATTCCCCCATAGTAATATTGATCTTATTGCATTTTCCTGAGCAATTGATAGTTCCTCCATCTGCAATCATTACTTGAAACTCTGGTGCTGGATATACAAAGAAATTGAGATATTTGGCTAATTTATAGTGAATGAAATTATGAGCACTACCAGAATCAATTAGGACTATTACCTTTTTATTTTTGATATATCCTTTGATCTTGAGGGTTTGAGGAGTGATAATTCCAGCCAATGCATTACACAATATCATGGGATTCAACTCTTTAGAAGAAATCACGTCTATATTTTCATCTTGAGATGGTTCTTGTTCTTGTTCTTCCTCTTCACAATCTATGTAGAATAATTTATTCTCACCACACTTATGTCCCTTACTATACTTGTTGTCACAATTAAATCATAAACCTTTTGCTTTTCTTTCCTCCAATTGTTGAGGTGTCAACCTAGTAGGTTGAGGTGTTTTAGAAGAAGGAACATTATTCTCTCGATAGATGTTAGGAGTGGTCCTTCTAGTAGCCATAGCCATATTTTTACTTTCAACATTTCTTGCAACCCTAAATGCATTCTCCAATGATTTGGGTTCCCCAAGACGAACCTCATGTTGAATGTTATCCCTTAAAGTTCCTATGAATACATCAATCAAGTGCTCATCTGGAATATTTGTTACCTTTATATTCAATCTTTGGAAGTTCTCAATGTGCTCTATAACTGATCACTTTTTCCTGAGATTTATCAATTGGGTAAAGAAGGTATTTCTCCTTGTATCCTCATAGTGTGCTATCATTTCTTCCGTGAAAATTGTCCAAGTGACGAGTGATTTGCGAGAACAAATCCATCGATACCACACAAATTGATTGGGTTCTAAATATAAAGAAGCAATCTATACCTTTTGTGTATGTGGCACATTATGTAGATCAAATAATTTATCCATCTGAAGTATCCATGTGATTGGGTCCTTGCCATCAAACTTCCTCATATCGATCTTAGGAAAGTGGTTGGTCTTCAACCCAAAGTTACAGTTTCTCCATTCTTTATTCATCTTCCTTATGTCCTCATCATGAATTTCATGGACTTTCAAGTGTCCTCTCTATTAGGAAATTTCAATTCTTCCATGATCTCCCCTTTTAAACCATCCATATTAGTATTTATTGCCTCCAACTTAGCTTCCGTTGAATCCATCATCTCTTGTAGTTCATCTTTTGTTATTGTCTTATTTTTTAAATCATTTATGTCCCTACGCATTTCTTCACCTTCATCAAGAGTCCAAGTAGGATTGTCTGGAGGCTTATTTGGTGTAGAAGTTCCCTTTTTTCGTGGCATGTTGGCCAAGTATCACTTTAATCCTTGATTTTGAGGTGGCTCTGCTAGACAATATTCCTTTTATTGTATCTCCAAAATTTCGACCCTTTCGGGTATGAAATTTTCTTTTTTGTAGTTCTCTGATATTTCTTCTCTACAATGCCACAGGTCTTATCAAAATTGGATGTGCCAAGTATAATTTATGGTAACTTCCCCATAACTTGTTGATTTTTATCCTTTCCAGGAGATATCACTTGTATAGCATGCCCCACACAAAATAATTGGTATAAAATTATGAAACTCATACCAAAAACTATCCACTATCCAATGCAACTGGTCTCACTCAAATTGGATACTCTAGGAATAATTTATGATTGTTTTACCTGGAACACCTGCTTGAGACTAGTCAATAGGACTATTCAAATACCCTATCTTCCACAGAGTGTATCTACAAATGTAAGATGACCCAGAAGCTAAAATTTTTATCACAGATAACTTAATAATTTATGTGAATATTATCCGGATTTTAGGGTATGAAACGTTACAAAAATTTTTTTATAGAGAAAATGTCGTGATGACTCAATTCAAGATGATTCCATAACCCTATCTTACACAGGTTGTATCTCCTAAATTATAAGGCCTCAAGAGCTGAAATTTTAACCAAATGTACCTTGATCCGTCTAATAAATATCCTCCAAAGGGTTCCTTCTGAAACATCATAGAAAAATGTTTATAGTGAAAATTCCAAGGTGTCTCATATGTAGTAGCGAAACCCCAAGACCTTGAGCTCTGATACCATATGTTAAGAACCAAATATCAATATAGCATAGAAAAACCTCAGAATAAGTACTCAACGCCTTGAAAAAGAGATAATTTCAAGTAATAAGCCTCTTCGAGGGGGAAACCTCCTTATACCCCACATAAATGTCCAAATACCATATGATTCCAAATGAAAATGTCTCCTTGGTATATATAGGAGACTAGGAGGTACAATTACAACTAATGGACTCAAGCTGACATAAATAAAATAACATTATTAATGCAATATGCCCCAATTAAGGGGTAATGAGCCACTATTTAGGGCTTAACATGGGTTGATGGTTTGTCACCAACATGACTTTAGGAAACTAATGAAACGATTTGTTGGGAACCTGTAGACCACACTTCTAATATCTTGGGAAGAACATGGAAATCCTTAAGAAGGTGGTCACCCTTACAAATCCTACAAAGGAATTTGGGCTTGCAAGGTGGTTTTGTAGGCTTGTCAATATCATCAACACTCCCAGCTTGATTAACAATAACTGGTTGATTGTCTCCAATATGACCTGCAGTGGTTGGAATCTTGGCCCCTTATTTATTTTTCTTCTTCTTAATATTCCCTTTCTTCGTCTTCTTATCCACCTAGTTACTAGCTCCAAAGATTTCACTAGGAAAATAATAAGAAAGGGAAGAAGAACTTACTGGCGAAGAAGGCAAAGGGTCAACATGAGGTTGATGTTATTTAGGTGGAGGTCTTGCATACGAAGTACCAAGAACATTTGGGATCACTGAAGTGGAAAACAGCCATACCGGTAACCCGATAGTGAATCCAGGAAGAATCAATGTGGCAATATAATGAAGACCAACATTTCCAAAAGAAGGAAAAACAAAATGTTCCCCGGGAAAAGGGGTCCCTTCGTTGGGAGTTCCATAAATTGATGCCATAGAAACAAACTTAACCTAGGGTCTGCTAAATCAAAGAGCACGCTCTACCAAAGTTCCCATAAGATAAGACCAAACAAACAAAGGAAGTAGAGATCTTTCAGAGATGGGAGATGAGGTCGTCAACGAAGATGTGAGAAGTAATTACCCTGACCTCAATGTAACAACCCTTCCCGGTGCAAGTATCCCTCACTTCGTGGGGCCACCCTATATGGGTATTGAGAGTGTGATACGATGTCTGCCTCATGTAGCACAAGGAACCTTCTGGAGAAGGAACCCCCTTATAGTCACTCGTGTAGAATCCTAGGAAAAGAAACTATGTTCACCAATTTCACAACGGATGGTCAAAAGGGTAACCATTCGACAATCAAAACTAAGAAAATGGAATTGGGAATGGTAGACACAAATCTGCGACCCAAATACTAAGAATAATTGGTGTCACCTCGAGGACCTTCCACTCTTCAAAGCTCCAAACTTGTTGCAGTCTCACTAAGAAAACAGAAGAGGGGAGATCTCAAACCATCACTTCCCTTGACCTCGTGCTTAACTCCCGTGTAAGAGGATATATCCTAACAAACGTCAGTTGTTACTACTTGGATTTCAACACTCACCAGTATTCTACAATTTTGTTTCAGTGGCCTTGGAGAATTTACTCTCCACCCTACAACCAAGGCCCTAAAATCCTAGACTTGTGATCGTTTTCTAATAAATAAAAGGTCTAGTTGATTTTAGATTAAGTTCTTGTTCCTTTTATGGTTGTTTGTTACTTAAAAGGAATTGCGGATGCAAAATGACTATGATGTGTGACACTTGAATCTAATAAGACTTCAAAGAAAATAATGACTATGATGTAGGCTATTGTAGGGGAATTTCAGTGTCTGAAAATGACACAAACTGACTAAAACCCAGGCCAAATTCAATAGGGAGCATGCTATGGACTTTGTAAACTTCCTAATGAAGAGTAAAATAAAGAATAGTTCAAAAAACAATTATTCACTCAAGCAAAACACTCAAATAAGGGATAAAAACCAAGGAAAAACTCGTTCCCCAGTATGGTCGTCAATTTTCTGTTGTGAGAAATATTACCCTGCAGACAAGTTAATCTCCCCTTAGCGGAGTTTTCTTTGGCTAAGACATAATAGAGAAAGTGGACACTAAGCTCCATTGCTCCTATCTATTCACACATGAAAATGAGAAGAAGGAAAATGAAATAAGAGTGCACCTTTTTCAAAGGTTGTCCTCACCACTCCTTGTTGCTCCAACGTTGGATCCAGTCCTAGCTTGATCACGATATCCCCGCACTTAGATAAAATGATCTTCCTCTTATAATACTTGCACAAAGTTAGATGAAAGAAAATATAACTAACTAAATGAAACAAGCATAAACATTCATGTGTAAATTAAATGAGACAAAATTATGGGGATAGGCCAAGCTTGTATTCGTGAGAAACAATGGACAACAATTACAATCATGTGATGATGTTAAGAAATCTTCCTCCAATGCTCCTCCTATCCATACCCTTGCATGAATGTCTTGAGATCATAATGATGATGCTTTAAAGGATTCATCGCTCCCCTCCCCTTGGAATTTCCTCATTATATAGGATTTGGAGGCTTAACCACCATGTAGAAGATCACTCACTAGATCCACTAAATTGGGATCTCCAAGATTTTTAGGGAGAAAATATCTCTCAAGGATTTTAGGGAGAAAATATCTCTCAAGGATTTTAAGGAGGAAATATTTCTCAATATACATCAAATTAGGATTTTGGTTTGAGAAAATTTCTCAACCATTGATGAGACTCTCAACTTCTCCTTGAGATTAGGAAACTAAATGTGAGGTGGATTCTCACACTAATTAATTTCTTTTTTTTCAATAAACATGAATAATACATGTGCACATAATAATTTGACCTTCATATGATAAATTTCTCCTCCAACATATTTAAGGATTATGACAAACACTCCCTCATTAAAGTGTGACAAATACACACTTAGTAGTGTGGGAATTTGGTGTGTAACAGGGTTGTTAGGTGATTTATATGTACTAAAAAAGACACTAGACTACCCTCAATTAAATTGTCAACCCGGGGTAAGTAAACTTAGAGTTGTAGCAAAATATATAACAAAGGTAAAAAGGTTAGTAGGAGTGTAGACTAACTAAGGAAATGAGCTATCTAGGGCTAATCTACTCAAGCAAACATATCTAATGAACAAACCCTACTAAGAAAATTAAAACTAGGTAACCTAAGTACTTTTGGGCCAAGGACTGATGGATAGTTCCTAAGAAAGAGAATGAAAACTCTATGTAAAACAAACTAGTTTATGACAGTAAACAAAGGTAAACTACTAAGCATAGTAAGCAAATGATGAAAGCAAACTATCTTTGACTTGCCAACCTACATTCAATGAGCAACTACCCTATGAAAGAAATTAAATAAGCAAGTAAGCAAAAGCACCTATCTAACCTATTAAAGCAAATAGACAAGCAAGCAAAAACACCTAACTAACCTATTAAAGAAAATAGACAAGCAAGCAAAAGCATAAAGCAAAAGACAAGTAAGTAAAGACTTCTCATTGAACAACTACCTAGCCTAAGAGGCAAGTGAACTAAATGCCTAATGAAAAACTATTTCTTTTGCGTGAAAGGAAATTTAAATGCTCAATGCAATGCATGAAAGGAAATATATTCTATTGATAGCAAGAAAGACTATCAGCTAAAGTTATGAAAACAAGAAACTATCTTTTCTAACTTATGAAAGAAAGAAACTAACTTTAACCTATGAAACACTCAAATGTAATGTTGGTGGTTGTGTGAATGCCTTCAATGGTGACAGATGATATCTCGATGAAACTTGACAACAAAGGACAGTTCTAATGGTATAATCTCAATACTAATTTCAATGGCAAAATGAAAGGTGTGAAATAAACAGTCCAATGAAAACTTAGCCATGATAAAAGTAATGTTAAATACCCTACATATTCATGTATAAACCATCAACATCATGATGAGATCATCATTATATAATTAAGAAATTCAATTGCATCTTAATCTATGAAAGGAAATTGCGTGAAAGTAAACTATACTATGTCTAGTTTAATCATTCAAGCTATGATAAGAAAATGACTGAAAACGGAAATTTAAAACATGATATTAAAAAGTGAATTGACAATTACATTTAACCAATAACTAAGCAAGTGAAATCTATCTAAAACTGAAGTAAGCAATCTATAATTCAAAAAATGGAAGCAAATCTATCCATCCATCAATCTTTGTTAGAAGAAACTCAGATTAAAACTATGCTCTGTTCTAATTAAAAATATGTTCTAAGCTTGACGGTAAATATATAAAAGAAAGAACAATTTATCATCTAACTACATGCGGGGTTAGTATAGTTAGAGAGAGACTTGCAAGCCTTTTCTAATCTACGATATTAATGCATGTTAATACATCTCATCATTCTAACCTGTAAAAGAGAAGCAAATCAGTTAAGCTACAACAAATTAATTAACTAAATAAAAATATGCATGTACATCAAATAAAGACAGAGCAATTAAATTAAGAAATGCATAAATCAACATGAAGAGAGTTACCAGACTACTAGTGGGCCCCCCAGCAAGTCGTGGTCACTCTTTAAAAGTATACCATGAGCTTAGCAGGCCGAATTCACCATACAAATCCAAAAACGCAGTTCTGGCATAATTCTGGCAATGTAAAAACTCAAACAGAGCAAAATCGTTTTTTTGGCAATTCTAATGCTTATGCTACTTGGTTAACAATCTAATGAGCATCCTATTGGTATTTATAAGCTTACAACCCAGGTGGTCGACCACAGGAGGGTCGAAACACCTCTAAATTTAGCAAATTACATTAAATGCATCCATAACTAACAAAACAGAGGAACCCAACGATCCCCCTCTTTGGACAACTGAAATTGAGTTGTCTTGAGCTTAGTAGCTGGAGGGGGCGATGACAAACAAAACCCATGTGCTCGGGTTGTCCACCACTGGCCGCCAATACCATAACTGCCAACTTGCCTTGCGTTTTTGTGCAATATTGGGTGCCGGAATGAGTGTCGGATCAAGTACCAGAACAAGTGTTGGATCAAGTGCTAGAACAAGTGTCGGACCAAGAAACATGGTGTGTTTTACCCTGTAACAATAGAAAAACATGAATTAACTCTTGGAAACCATAAAATATAATAAATTAAACTTGATTGAATCACAAAACATGAATTATACATACCTCATGCCGATTGTATCATTTTATCATAAAATTCTTCAAAAAGATCCTTTGAAAGATAAAAAAACACATATATACATATGGCAAAAAGTGTATAATAACGTCATGAAGATGATCATATCTTGGGCTCAACATACCCCCACACTGACGATCTTGCAGGTCCCACTACAAACAAAAAGAAGTCATCCCTCGGAACTAGGCTTGTCGAGGAGGGTCGGCTTTAGAAGCCTCTCCTTCTTGTTGTGTAGGCTTAGCCTTGTGCCTTTTATGTTGCTTTAATTGTGCTCTTAAGCTATGGTTAGATTGGTTCATCCCATTGACCAACCGCTGAAGGGAGTTAACTTTTGCCTGAAGGAATGCATTGTCATGATGAAGGTGTGCATCTATTATCTTCCTCTCTTCTAATTGTTGGTGAAGCTGACGGTTTTCCTTTTGTAGCTACTCTATAATTGGGGCAGAATCAATGATCTCCGAGGAAGGCTTAGGTCCTTTGAGAGATGTGGTCAATTTATCAAATTTAGGATCAAGAGTGGGCATGGGTGAAGTAGGTGTGATGGGAGATCGGAAAGGTGAGGTAGGTTCTGCTTTCATTTTCCTTAGTGGCTCTAATCCATCCGCAAAGACTTCTCTAGGTTGCTTATGGGGTCTCTCAAGGTCGAAGGATACTTGGATAGGATCCAAAGTAGGTGGAGGCTTGGCATAAGGCTTGATTCTTATGTTCCGAGTACTCTTGATGGGAAAGTCTTGTTGCATTACTTTGTGGGGCTTCTTAGGTGTAGGATCAAGAGAAAATGAAGGCATTGGGGGGTCAACAATAGGCTTCTTTTGGTCTTTGTTCTTGGTCTTCTTCCCCGATGAAGAAGTAGGAATATCAACAAACTTTTGGTATTGTTTCATCAAAGAGGGTGTTTGTGCAAGGGAGTTTGGATTTTTTGGAGAGTGAGGCTTGGATGGAGAGATAGTTTTTAGACTAAGTGGATTTTTTTCGGTCTTAACTGTCAAGTGAGGATTTGCAAATTGGTAGATAAAGGCATCCCAACTTTGCCCCTGCTTCTCTAGTTCGGTAAGAACGAGGAGTTTGATCAAACCGTGATGGAAGAGACTATTGTGGGGGTTGGTCACATTTTTCCTCACTTGAGAGGACATTTTCTCCAAGCTTTTGAGAAAATAAAAAGGGAAGTTTAAAGGTTTATTGAACAGAAAATGAGCCAGCAATCTAAAGTGACAAGCTTTGAAGGTGGAGTATCTACCTTCACATGTAATTAACCATGTGATGACGATAAGGGGATTGACCAACTCTGGCTTTATCCACTCCTTAGCATACCCTTTCTCTCTTGAAATGCTCTCGAATTCGGTCTTAAACACCTTGTTGTAACTTGAGCGTGACAATTGATGATTCTTGAACCACCTATCTCCCATTCTTGGAAGTTTTGTTGTAGCAGCAATTGACTCTTCTGTGACTGCAAAATTGAGAGACCCTACATGTGCTATCCTACCATCAAAACCAGTTGCAAATTGCATAGAAAGACCATCATCATGGCCTTGCAAACTCGATAGAAATGGACCCCAGCCAGCATGCAAGAACACTTCCCTACACTGTGCGAATTCTGGAATGGCAAACAAGTCTGCATAGGAGGAGGGTTTGTATCGCTTGGGCATTGTGATAGGGTTTGAATTCACCAAGAAAGGGTGAAATCGAGCCACACAGAGACACGAATTGGGCACGGTTTGAGTGCAATTAGAATAGAGGGTGAATTCGGTAGAGGTTGGGCGCAATTCCTTAACACATGGTAGAGCAAATGGCAAAGGAAAATGAAACAATAGAGTGCCCAGCCTGATTTTGGATGCTCTTATGGTGGAGGACGTTGCCCACATGTGCGCGCGAGCTGCCATGTGTGGGAGATTCAAATTTGATGGAAATATTGGGAGCAATGGAGTGGTGCATACTTAGATCAATGTCCAAGTCTTTTGACTTGGACATTTGATCATAACCATATGGGGCATCTTTTAATCAATGCCTGTAACAAATTTAATTAAATGTAATTGAATTCTAGTTCCCTGGAATCTAGGACAGTTACTGGTATACAATGCAATGGCACTTCAAATGACACTTTAAACGGCATTGCATCCGGCACCTCATCCGGTACTTCATCTGGTACCCCTGTGCTAAGTGCATTTTCGCCTCTTTTAATGGACAACCTGCAATTTTGAAGTATTTTTTACAACCATAGTTGTTAATGAGCAGAGGCAGAGTGCTCCATGCTTACTCATTCTTCTTGTATATGACATATAGTGTCAAAACCTATAATGAACAGCTTATAGCAAGTGTCAAAACCTATAATGAACGGGTTGTAATGAATGATAAACCGATAAAAAGTGGTCTGTTAAGCATGAGTTTAGTAATGTATAGCACACAGGAGTGAAGCATTTTAAAAATAACATGACTATCAATGTAATAACCTGTATCATGGTAATAATACAAAAAATTCTTGCAAAGAATCTTTTCTCTAGGCAATGATCATTTGTCAGCTCATGAACCCCTCCCCCATACTTAAGTATTGTGACACCTCACAATCAAAAGTATAGGAAACTAGTCAGTATCCCCCAATAGCCGAAGATTTACAGTATGTCAAGTGTAAAGATGAAATTTCACAGATTGGTCCGACGAGACAGTTAGGAGATGGCCCCACCTATAGGATAAGAGATCCTATATATATATATAAGAAGAGGTAGGCAAGAGAGTTTCAAGATAGTCTTAGAGTCATTTCCCAATGGAAAATTGATGAGATTCATTAACCTTAGCTTAACCAGACATACTCCATGTCAGCTTTGTCTACAAGTAATGTCGTACATCAGGACAAGTTTAGATTTAGTATTTATTTTTGTGAGATCATCATCCTCGCTAGGTAGAATGCCCCGCTGCCAGCAAGCCTGTTCAGTACCCCGGCAGGTTTACCTAGTCATACCACATGCCGGTACCCGCTGCCAGCAGACCTGTTCAGTATCTCGGCAGGTTAGCCTCTTAAACCCTCATAGATTGGACCTCCATCCTTTAAGATTTTAGTATAAGATTGCTTATGCAAGAAAATGGGGGAACAACTCTAAAACAACTTTTTCTTTCTTTTCTTTTTAATTGGGATGGTATTTATGTTAGAGGATGACTTTCCGTTATATTTTTTAGTGGTTTTCCTAATGTAAGGGGTACTTAAGCGGACGTGGCCTATCTAAAGATATGGTATAATCAAGTTATTTAGTGTGTAGTGGATGGTACCATGGAGAAAGAACAAAAAGGTATCTCTAGGCTCAACTCACTGTCTCCTTTTGTAATTATGATGATGTTTCCATGACTAACTGCTAATGAGACCTCCCTATTACTCTTTGATAAAGACACTTGACTTACTTACTCAGGTTTCTTGGAAAAATTGTACGAGAGACCTCTAGGCTTGATAGTTATGGTATCACTTCCTTATACAGTGGTGAAGATTTTCAAGAGAAACTTCTTTAGAATGCCTTAAAAATGATAATTTTTCAAAAACATGGCTAATTACAGTAAGTCACTATTCATTTGATGCTTTAGCAGACACAAAATTCAAGTATAACAATGTTTTGATGAAAGAATCTTGAAATAGTGTACTACCGGTGAAATAATTACTTACAAAATTATCTAGAATTGCCTTATTAACAAAATAAAAAACTATTTACATATATACAGTGGAAACTCAGAAAAATTTTCAAGAACAAGGGGGGACTTCCCCATCTACTAAGGCCAATGCCTTGTCAGCTGACATGACCTGTAGAAAATCTTCTCTGGAAATGGGCTTATGATAAAACCTAAGTCGGTGTCCATTTACCACAAAGGAGACTTGTCCATTGTCAATTGTTTTAATTTTTACAGCTCCATTGTCACATACAGTGTCTACCTCGTAAGGGCCCAACCAACGGGTGGTAAGTTTGCCTTTGAAGTTTTTGAACCGGGAATCAAACAACAGGGCCCAATCACCAAGCTGGAAGTGTTTCTTTTTAATAAACTTGTCATGCCACTTGCTCCTCTGGTTTTGGACCAACATTGTCCGTTGGATGGAATCTTGCCTGATTTCATCCAATTCATTCAAGTGTAGGGATCGTTGCTTCTAAGCCTCATCCAGGTTCAATCCTAATTCTGTGGCAATATGGAAGGTCCTTACTTGGAATTCTATTGGTAAAAGTACTTGTTTCCCGTACACTAGATCATAAGGGGTATGCCCAGTGGTATTTCTCCAAGTAGTTCGGTATGCCCATAAAGCCTCTGGGAGCCTATCAGCCCAATCTCAGTGATGTAACTGAACAGTATTGGTCAAGATGGCTTCCGGAACTTTGTTTGTGGATTCTACCTGACCATTGGCTTGCGGGTGGTATGGAGAAGATTTACAATGTTTAATCCCATATTTCTCTATTAGGTCTTTCATCATCTTGGAAGTGAATTGAGTGCCTTGGTCGGTAACAATTTCACGAGGGACACGGAAGCGGGTAAAGATGTCTTCATAGATAAATTCAACAACATACTTTTCTGTTGCCCTGAATAGGGCTTTTGCCTCTACCCATTTGGTGACATAGTTCGTACAAACCAAGATATAATTATTCCTACGAGACATGGGTGAAATTGGTCCTACAAAGTCGAGGGCCCATTTTTCGAAGGGTTCTATCATAACTTGGGCCTGCAAAGGCATTTCGTCAAATGATGCAGGTATACCTATCCTTTGGCAACTATCACAACTTCTCACATACTTGGCAATATATTTGAAAATGCTAGGCCAATAGTAACCTGAATGTAATACCTTATGTGTTGTGCGTTTGTTAGAGAAATGGCCACCACATGGTCCATCATGAAAACTTCGTAGTATTTCAGGGACCTCGTTCTCTCGGACACATCTACGAATAATCAAATCAGGACCTATGCGAAAAAGATCATGACCAACCCAAGAGTAATTAGCACTCTAGGTAATAATTTTCCGCTTTTCATGCGGTGACAAATGAGATGGTAACTTCCTAGTAGCCAAATAGTTTTCCATATCCGCAAACCATGGGGTATTGACAGAAAGGGCAAAGAGATGCTCATATGGGAAACTATCATCTACAGGGATGTCATCATCCTCATTCTTTATGCGGGAAAGAAAGTTAGCTACTACATTATCCTTTCCAGGTCAGTCAAGCACAGTGATATTAAATTCTTGCAATAACAAGAGCCACCTAGTCACTCGGCCATTAGTTATAGGTTTGTTCATGAGAAACCTAATGGAAGAATGATCGGTGTGTACAAATACTTCATAACCTGTAATGTAATGACAAAACTTGTTAATCGCATGAACAACTGCCAAGAACTCTTTCTCCGTGACTGTGTAGTTCAACTCGAGAGGGGACAAGTTCTTTCTTATAAAGTAAATGGCATAGGACTGTTGGTCTTCTTTCTGTCGTAATACCCCTTCGATTGCAGTGTCAGAGGCATCAATGGATATATGAAATGGGAGAGTCCTATTGGTGCCACAAACAGCTTAGATTTTAGGGTTTCAAAGGTAGTTTGACAATGCTTAGTCCAAACAAAATCAACATCTTTTATCAATAATCCAAACATAGGTGCAACAATCTTTGTAAAATTTTCAATAAACCGTCGGTAATATCCGGCATGTCCAATAAAGCTTCTCACCTCTTTTTGAGTCTTGGGGAGTGGGATTCTAATAATGACCTCAATCTTTGCAAGATCGACTTTTATTCCTTCAGATGAAACATGATATCCTAGAACCACTCCTTCAGTTAGCAACATTTTGCATTTTTCATGACTTAGGGATAGGTTCATTTTCTGGCATCTGATGAGGACTTTTTCTAAGTTGTTTAAGGCTTCCTGGTAAGTGTTTCCATAAACTGTGAAGTCATCCATGTAGACCTCCACACAATCATGAATAAGATCGGCAAATATCCCTAAGACTGCTCATTGAAATGTGGCAGGAGCGTTACACAGTCCAAATAATAAGACCCTATAGGCATAGGTGCCCCAAGGACAAGTAAAGGTAGTCTTGTCTTGGTCCTCGGGTGCTATAAGAATCTGGTTGTACCCATTGTACCCATCTAGAAAGGAGAAATACTTCTTTTTCAGACAAGGTATCTAGAACTTGGACAATGAAAGGAAGAGGAAAGTAGTCATTCAGAGTGGCCTTGTTCAGTTTCCGGAAATCAACACAGATTCTCCATTTCCTGGTCACTTTCTATGGAACCACTACAAGTGGGGATACCCACTTACTATCGGAGATGGGATAGATAAATCCGACATTTAACAACTTTTGAATCTCCTCCTTGACTATATCTTTGAGTGTTGGGTTCATCCTTCTCTGGGGTTGCCTAACAGGTGTCACTTCCCCCTGGGTGTATATATGATGGATACATGTGTCAGAGGTGTATACCCTTCATGTCAGTGTATTCCCAGGCAAATGCTCTTGATTTTTCTTTAAGGATATCTACTAATTGTTTCTGTTGGTCTGTATCTAGCCCGTAGTTTATATGTAAAAATTTCCCTGGACTGATCTCGTAGGGCATAGTATAAGACATGGAAGACTCATCGATTTCTAAAACAAAATATGTCGAAGACAAAATGGATGGATCTAATTGTTATTGAAATTCTTCCCCAAACATGTACTCAAATTGGGGAAAAGACTGTGGAAAATCTACACATGTAATAGTATAAATGAATTGGTTTAACACATTTTTTGGTGTATGCTCCTGAAGTTCCCTTGCATGGTCACTAGGCAATACAGGTTCTTCCCAGTCTTCATTCTCATATGGACATTCAAGCCACCATATATTCTCCATAGTAGGTTGAGCTGGAGGGTAAATGGTGAGCTTCTGGATAGAGAGACCATTTGAGATGGCCATTTATCCGTCTCTACAGCCAATAAATGCATTGGTTGTGGCTAGCCAAGGTCTTCCCAAAATAAAGGGGTAGCCTCGGGCAGGATCCTTTGAATGAATAATAAGAAAATCTGCAGGGTACTCCCATGAGGCCAAAGTAACCATGACATCATCTAAAATCCCTTCAGGTGTAACCCTAGTCTTATTTTCTAATTCCAAAATGGTTGGGGTAGGTCGAAGAAGATGTTGTAACTATAATTGTTCCAAGGTAGTAGCAATCATAACATTGATGGCTGCCCCTAGGTCTATGAGAGTGTTTCCGATGGAGACCTCCTTAATGGTTATAGTCACTACAGGGTTTCCTGGATTCCCTTACTTTGCTAGCTTTGGCTGCTCTGATATGTACTCAGAGAGTCCTCCTACCAAATGTACTGTAGGAGGGTCCTTTTGCTTCCTACCTGGCTTCTTGATACACAATTATTTGACTACCTTACTATAGATTGGAATGTCTTTAATGGCTTGAATTAGGGGAATTTTGACACAAATATTTTTCAATTCATTCAAAATGTCAAATCCTGGTCGGGTGGTAGGTTTCTCGATTACCAATCGATCTAGATAAGGAGGGACCTTCATAATTTGTGAAGGTTCATTTTAGGGAAGCTTGGGTTCTTGATTCTTCGGGATAATAACATCTTCCCACCTAGTGTCATCCGTGGGTTGTTGGGTGGTTTCTTCTTCTTCTTCTTCCTAGATGACTACTGAAAGTCTCTGCCTATCTAGAAATTTTCCCGATCTTAGTTTCATTTTTTGTAATGGAATAGGAGTAATGACATATGTCGGGAAGGCCTACATCTCAACATTGTTAAGAGGTTGAGGGGGCTTATTATTGGGATTCGGCACTCGCTATTCCGGTAATAGTGTCGGTTTTGGGGAGCTTTCATTTTGAAATTAGAGTGGTTGTTGTTGTGGGATAGGAGGTAAAGGTGGTGGAACAAAACCTGGCAAAGGCTGCAGAGTGTTTGATGAGAACTAAGAATAAGGATGGTTGTACATAGGAATAGGTGGAGCTTGAGGATTTCTTTGGTTGTGTCCTCCCCTCCATCCTTGAATCCAAGGATGCTGGTACTGAGTAGACCAGTTTTTCCAACCTAGTGAGTTCCACTGTTGTTGTTGATAATAGGGTGGAACTTGGGATTGTAGATCTATGTATGTGGGTTGATTCCTAGGCTGCCATGGCCTCCTAGTTGCATAAGAAGACTCTCCAGGATCTCTACTCCTATAGATGGCTAATAAATCGAGTACTAATGGACATTTTTCAGTCACATGGTCTTCTATACAGAAGCCACAAACTGAAATGTTATCTAATGGGCACTCCCTTGAGGAATGCTTCCTCCTGCATCTTGGGCAATATATGCTTATTGCTGCATTTTCCTCCTCCTGTTTCTTTTTGAGTTTAAAGGCATCCAACTAGGAACCTATTGTGCTTAGGATGTATGTCTTGAAGTTTTCTAGAAGGTTCCCTATCTATGCTCGCGTAATACCACCTGAACTAACTAGTTTTAAACTTCTATTGTAAGGGTCCCGAACATTCTTCTCTGTTTTGGCTCTACTCCTTGAGTAGTTTTTACACATTTCACATATTTCAGCAAATGGTTTATGAGAGATGTCACCTGATGCCATCAGGTTAAGCATCTCTAGATATTCTTCTGAAATTCCCTTAAGGAAAAGGGCCCTAACTGCATCCTCTGGGAGGTCATGGTATTTTGACTTCTTGGAGATATAGCTAAATATTTCCATATAGTCTTCAAGGGTATCGTCTTCTAACTGTTGGACTTTAAAGATGTCATTACGAGACTCTTTGGTCTTGCAGTAGTCTTGGTACTTCTTGAGAAATATGTCTTTCAGGCTTCCCAAGACCTAATACTGGATTCTCCCAACCCCATGAACCATCTTAGTGCATAGTCTTTGAGGGTGGTAGGAAAGAGTTTTAATTTTTGGGCATCTTGCACATAGTTGTAGCTCCTGCACAAGATGTGAAATTCAAATAGGAAGGTGTCTAGATCTTCATTTTTTTTACCATAAAAGATAGGCAGTGCTGAGAGAGGAATATTCTTCATGTTGACATTTGGAGTGGTGTCTAAAATCGGAAACCCGAAGGTAGTTTCGGTTTGGTTTCTAGTTTCTTCTTCCTCTCTTTGTCTGACATTGTTATGGTCCTCCAGATCATCCATATTGGCTTGGTTTCCAAAAATAGAGTACCTAAGTGGTTTTATCTTTGAAGAGAACAAGGTTTCCCTTTGATGAAAAGGTCTTCCTACTGATTGGATGTCTGGGACTCTACTCGAGCTGGTTGAGATTATCGATGCCAAAGTTTCTATGTCAATTTGAGAGATAATTACATTGGCTGAGCTACCAAACAAAAGATTCACCTGTTCAGGGTCTATGATATCTTTAAAACTAGGGTCCCCTGTTGGTGGTGTAAAAGCCAAGGTTGTATTGTTTGGTTTTGTGGAAGACTCGAGTGGTTTTGCCTCCTGTCCTAATATGATTGATGCTTCAGTTTCTTGTTTTATAGTGCTCCCTGTGTTAGTCCCTTCAGAGACTATTTTATCTCTTTGGGTTGAGCTAGCTCTTGTTTTTCGATATCGGTCTGTGGATTTTATAAGCGGAACGTTCCTTCCCCCAAAGAGATCGAAAGGAACCTTGGATGAAAGGTCTGATTTTGATTTAATGTATCTACCTTGTGGGTCTCTAGGCCTATTCATGAAAGAAAGCAAAAACAAAAAGAAAAAGATACCATTTGATTCCTAAGTCTATTCATGAAAGCAAACAAAAAGAAAAGCTACTATTGGGTTTGGGGGAACCTGCTATAGCAGATGTGCAGGTTCTTACCTTTCGTCTTAAAGTTACCTCATCACCAAACTAATGCTAAGGTCTAAGAATGATCTAATTCCTAATTACTTCTTATCTTAAGACAACTCCCCGGTAGCGATGCCAAAATGTTAGGTGATTTATATGTACTAAAAAAGACACTAAACTACCCTCAATTAAATTGTCAACCCGGGGTAAGTAAACTTAGAGTTGTAGCAAAATATATACCAAAGGTAAAAAGGTTGGTAGGAGTGTAGACTAACTAAGGAAAGCAGCTATCTAGGGCTAATCTACTCAAGCAAGCCTATCTAATGAACAAACCCTACTAAGCAAATTGAAACTAGGTAACCTAAGTACTTTTGGGCCAAGGACTGATGGATAGTTCCTAAGAAAGCGAATGAAAACTCTATGTAAAGAAAACTAGTTCATGACAATAAGCAAAGGTAAACTACTAAGTATACTAAGCAAATGATGAAAGCAAACTACCTTTAACTTGCCAACCTACATTCAATGAGAAACTACCCTATGAAAGCAATTAAATAAGCAAGTAAGCAAAAGCACCTATCTAACCTATTAAAGAAAATAGACAAGCAAGCAAAAATACCTAACTAACCTAATAAAGAAAATAGACAAGCAAACAAAAGCATAAAGCAAAAGACAAGTAAGAAAAGACTTCTCATTGAACAACCACCTCTAAATTCGGCAAATTACATTAAATGCATCCATAACTAACAAAATGGAGGAACCCAATGATCTCCCTCTTTGCACAACTGAAATCGAGTTGTCTTGAGCTTAGTAGCTGGAGGGGGCGATGACAAACAAAACCCATGTGCTTGATTTGTCCACCACTGGCCGCCAATACCATAATCGCGAATTTGCCTTGTGTTTTTGTGCAATACTAGGTGCTGGAACGAGTGTCGGATCAAGTACTGGAACAAGTGTTGGATCAAGTGTCGGACCAAGAAACATGGTGTGTTTTACCCTGTAACAGCAGAAAAACATGAATTCATGCTTGGAAACCATAAAATATGATAAATTAAACTTGATTGAATCACAAAACACGAATTATACGTACCTCATGCCGATTGTATCATTTTACCATAAAATTCTTCAAAAAGATCCTTTGAAAGATAAAAACGGCATATATACATATGGCAAAAAGTGTATAATAACGTCATGAAGATGATCATATCTCGGGCTCAACAAGGGTGTTAATTTGTGGATCAATGTAGTCATTAAGATCGAGGAGAATATTTTATGTCGAATCACTATATGTCGAAAACATATCGTGACTGTCGGATTACCTAACTACAAATTCATACTAAAGAAACACATTAAGAAACACACTTTTTCCTAACGACTCATTAGCCCAAGTTGATCTTAACTAACTTCTAAGTGTCTAAATATCCTAACAGTTCCTCCTAAAGAGGATCTTCCTCTTGTTCCATTGGTTCCATCATTACTTCTCTTGGATCTTTCGGAATTGTTTCCTCTTCTTTAGCTTCCTCATGTACTAAATCACTTGAAAACATTTACTATTATATCCCAAATTGAGAGCTTCAAGCCAACCCTATCACCATATGACACAACATGTTGCATTCCTCCTCAATATTATCAATTTTCCTCCTTTAGTGAAAAATGATCTACAAAGTCTCGACATACCCTTGGTTCTGGGATTCCTCCTGATCATGAAAATGACTAATGAAACTAACAATTACATAATGGTTGCTCAATATCAAGTTTTCATGTTGTTTATGTTCAAATTGGTCACAATCCCAACAACAACCTCACGAGGATATAATATCCCCCTACATTTTTATAGAGGTGGTAGTCCTCTATTGTTTGTCTCAAATATATAACTTGTTGTTCTTGGACTATACTATGAAATAAGAGAGTGCTAAACAACAAACCCCAAAATATTTATTGCTTGAAAATAAACTATGAAAATACAATTTAAAGTAAAGAGTATATTCACAAAGAAAAATTTCTTGAGAGAAGGACCAAGAATATTTTATAGACTTAAATATAATATTTACAAAATATTATACAGAGATAGGGAAACCATAATATGAAAATAACAAGTTCCTCACATCCATCGCAACATAATAAGATTTGGTCACATTCATAAGAAAAAAAAGTATAAGTCGACAATGCAGAGAATTTTAAAAGTGTGTGGAATTTAAACTGAAAGAGAATATGATAGGTACACTTCAAAAATATCAAACTTAGAAATTTGAAGTCTGAAAAGTCATTAAAGTTTCACCCTGAAATAATTCTCTAGGGAAATAAAAAACAAGTATGTTTTACAATAAGACGCAAAATAAAAGATTGTGTTCATCCAAATGGACTGGGATGGGGCTCCCATGGACATTAAAAGAAAGTAAACTTGAACTTAAAAGAAGAAAATGGAGATGATCAAATATCGATTATGGGTTCTCAACGAATCAAAAGACACAATTCGATGATTTCTGAATGAGAACTATGAAGAATAAGAAATTATGGAAGGTGATTGATTTACTTACTATGATGGATTTTCTCTCTTTTGTTATTTTCTTGTTGGTGTGTCTTTTATATTCTCCTTCACTAGAACTACTTGACTGGTTACAACTACTTTTTTATTTGATTCTGTTATTTTAGTTAAGGTTTTCTTTAACAAATTCTTGATGTATTCTCTCATTGGTGCCAGAATAATTTCTTGCCTTACTTTAACATCAAATAACAAATTTTCTAGATCTTTGAAGTCGATCGAAAATTGATGAAGGGTGTCCTCATTGTCTTGATTTTTATTCACATAACTGACTAGCCAACTTTCAACCTATGTTTCTGAATATTCGGTCAAGTTGTTGAACTTCTCAGTTGATGCAGTCTTTAATGAGTCCAACTTCACTTTGAATTCTTCTTTTGACATAAGTATGGAATTAAATATTAGATGTGGGTCCTTCACATCTCCAGTTGATCCAACTAAATCCAATTCAATCAATTTCAAACACAATTCTCCTTGTTTCACACTTATAGTGTCACACTCAGCTAGAATGTCCTTTAAGCTCTTTATTCTCTTTAACCAACAATCCTTGAGTTGTTTTATACAAATTGTTGAAGGAAAATCCTCTTCTTTCCTCTGAAACCTGCTAACACTTGAAACTTTTGCAACAAAAGTAGAAATGGTCCCTTTGTAAAATTCTTCATCATTTTCAAGATCAACCTGAAGATATTGCCTAAAAATTTTCATTCTTGATCCCGAGGGAAAAAAAGTGTGTTGCCATTTCCCATGTTTCGAGAATAAGGGACATTCTTTCCAGATATTTTCTCCCACATACTTCCTAATGGATACAAGTAGACTTGATGTTCCCTTTAGTTTGGAGTTGGATCCTAGTCTTCCCTCAATACTTTTCCAAGGTTGTATCGTGGCAATTAGACCAATAAATAGTGGTGGGGGCATTAAAGAACTTTCTAATTCTTTAATTGTATCTTTTAAAATGACATTCTCATTCTCTATATCTCCAATTGACATTTTTAGGGCTTCTCTTGTAGCTTCATGAATTTGTACAAATTTGGAGGGTAAAACTCCCTTGAAGTCAAGTTTTGAGTTCAATTTTCCTTGAACCTTCTTATTTTTTGAATTGATTTTCTCAATAACCAATTTTCTTGAATTTTTATCAAATGTGGCATTGTGCAGGGTTAGATATTCCTCTTCAAATACAATTGGATCTTGGGTGACCAATTCTATTGCAATTGCTCTGCTATCTTGGATCATCTTTTCTTCATCTGGAAATTCAATATCTTCAATATTTAAATTAAGCTCCATGTCTTCCAAAATGATTTTATCTTCATGTACACCCTCAGTTTCTCCTTCCTTGTGTGTTCCTCGTTTCCTCTTTCCAGTGACTTAGAGTTTGTGTGGTCTCTCTAGATTTCCCTTGGGAGGGTTTTTTTCACCTCCATCATCATAATTATCCATCGACAACTTCCTTTGCTTTTGAATTACAGACTAGGATTTTCCTTTAGGTAGGCTACTTTTTTTAGAAATATTAGCAGACCCTGAACTTCTCTCGTTCACGACTCTTCCTCTATTTCTATGTTGATCAGTTGTACTGATGAATTTTTTTATATATTCTTGTATTTTCTCATTAGGTAACAATTGGGGGTTTTGGTTGTCACCCTCTTCTTCTCCAAACAAAAATGTGTTCGTAAATGATACATTGTACCATACATATGTCATGTCTTTCATAAATAAGTGATTAGGTTCGAAACCCTTAACTTCATTTTCTTTCTTAATATTGAATTGATCAAACTGAATTGAGATTTCATTGATGTGTGTAATGATTTTTACCATTATCTCTCCAATTTTCCATGGTAGAGGAATAACCCCAAGATTTATATTGCTTGCATACTTCAACAACAAATATCTTATTTGAAACATAATATGGTAAATATGAGGGTTTTTCATAAGAGCAATAAAGCTTGATATTACTGAAATTATGCATTGCTTCAAAGCTTCATCTCTTATCTAAGAAGGATGTTGCTTCTAGAGACAATCTAGATGTGTTTGGTTCGTGAATAAGTTTTTTGAAAGAATAAATGAATGCATTATTTACTTCATAGAAGTGGTAAGTGGCCTTGTGTTTCCAAAGAGTCAGATACCACATTTGAATAGGGTCAAGTTTACAATTGGAATGATTAGCCAAAGGAAAGAGTTAGAAGACATGACAATATGTAATGGAGAACATTAAGTATGAGGACATGTAAAAAAAATTACTCTTCCTAAAATTTCCCAAATGAAACGATAATTCGTTGGAAATGATCTTTGCCCAATCAAACATTGTGTTTTTATGAATTGAAAAGTACAATACATATAGAGCGAGCTTGGGAATGGTAGCTGTAGATTCTTGTCTGGCTACTCTGGCGAATAACCTCACCATTTATTGATGGTATTTTTTAATGAACTGACATGAATGCTTAAAATGTCCTCTGGAATAATTGTTGGGTCTTCAATATATTCTTGTAGAAGCTCAAAACCTCCATTCTTTTTCTTTAAAAATTCCTTTGCTTTGACATTTTTGAAAGTCATCGTCGGCTCTAGGAGTCTAAGCATCCTCTTAAAAACTGAAGGGGCTAAGGAAATAGGATATTCCCCTTACAACTGAATTATTCTCTGATTCTTGTCAAATTTATCAATGCACCGAGAAATCATCTCCTTGAAATCGTAGAATTTTGGAACGCATCCTACCAAAGAAATTTCTAACGTCCAAATCTGGTTTGAACTCTTCTACGGAAGTGGTAATGAAGAGTAATATATGTATTCTTGTGACCAATGAAATATTTTATCTTCTCATTCAAGTAGGTTGATGGTATCTCCACAGAACTGTTCCTTTCTTCGAGTTTTCATACTTAATCAAGTGGATAGATTAATGTACAGTTATTTTAAAAGTGTTATTATCAAAATACACATGTTTATCTCAATAATATCTGGAGCTCTTGACTCTAGAATTATTAATGCAAATTAATATTAAAATTATTGAGCAATTTTCTCCAGAATATCTCCATTAATAATGAATTTTAACAGTTAAACCAGTTTTAGTCATTTCTAGGGAATGTGTATTAAATGTAAATTGGGGAATGTGATAAGACAAGACATAAAATACTACAGGGTAGTGGTCAATTGGGATGGCAAAACAGGGGAATAGTGGAATAGTGGGGTAAGAGCATGACGTGGAAGTGGGATCAGGATCAGGAGTATATGGAAAATTCAAAAGAATTACTGCAGACCTGCGGTGAGTAAGACTCGAGAAAAAACTAAGCATAAGAAGTGGATCGAGAAGATGGGGTCATGTGTATAGACAAGATGATTGAGGAAGTAGCCTATCACCGCAATGAAACATTTTTTTAAATTTTACAAGTATAGGTGCAAAATAGAGGCGGCGGAAGTCAATGGTGTATTTTGGGGGTCATGGCAGTTGAACAAGACTATAAAATGCATTATGAACCCATGATGAACTTGAAAAATTTCTAAGTGTGGGAAAAAATGAAGAAGATATACAAGAGAGATTGCACAAGTTTTAACACATTTGAGGATCAACACACGCCACCTTAAAACTCATTGAATTCCCAACATCTCACAAATTACACATTGGCCCAAATGGCTATGATCGTCCATGTCCAAAAAAATCCAAATAAATTAAACAAATAGAGCCAAGTAGACATTAGACTTAACAAAGAAAACCTCCACTAGACTAGGAAGTGCAAAACAAACCTCCACAATGCTACAAATAGTAGAATTCCAATATATTCCTTGAATTGCATCAGGACTAGAGTGAGCTACAAAGTTCATTTCCAAAATTTCATCCCACAAATATATAGAGAAAGGCTTTGCAAACTGAAATGCTAGATTCAAACCATTGAGATCATCAATCATAGATATCCACCATTGTCCACTTCAAAAACGGATAGTATCATAATACCATGCTTTGCTATCAAAGAGAATGTTTTTTACTGTACTGTAGGGAATGAAATATTTAATGGATGTCCTTTACACATATTTTGTATCTGCCACTTGGATTTGCATGGATCCTTTGGCATTAAAATTCCACTTTTCAATTCACACTTTGAAGTAACCATTAATTAATACATTATGGGATTGGTGTAGTAAAATCCTCTCTTGTGTTGTAAGTTTTACAACCTCCAAAGGAGAAGCGGTGTTGACCAAATTATCTGCTTGATGAATGTAAGCTCTCAACAAATGAAATATTCAGTCAATGAAAATATTCTTGCTTCATGCTTGCTTCTTGATGAATTCTAGTTATTATCCTTTTCCATTTACAGTCGTTTGGGATAGTCGTGTTTCTCATATGTCTTATTATTAGAGATGAGTTGCCTCTAATTATCAAGTATATAATGTGCGTCGAATATAGGATCTTCATCTCTTGATAGAGCGCCAATGCCTCAACTTGATTATTTATTTCTTCTCTAAGATCCCATTCAAAACTTGCTTTCATTTATCCCTCAGGATCATAGATGATCCCCCCCCTCCCACACTTTCCAATATAGATAAAACTGAAACATATTAATAAGGATATCCATGGTTACCAAAAAATGCAAGTGTTGATTAATCACCTTTAGAAACTTTTCTCAAATGAAAATGATTGGGTTTTTTTTTTTTTTTTGATCGTACATGTAAGTTGATCTTATCCAATTTTAATTTTGTTCTCACTATATAAAATACATATAAATATAATATAATTATATATTGTTCATTATCAATTGAAAGCACAATGCTAACATGTTGTCTAAAGTATGGAAATAATTATATGTCAGTAGAAAAGGATAAGGTCCAGATACAATTTATTCTTTAGAGATTAAATTCATTGTATATATTACCCCATGTAGAGGAAGATAAATTGTGCTTAAGGTAAGGAAGTGTGGGT
This sequence comes from Picea mariana, assembly GCA_032191745.1. Taxonomy (NCBI): domain Eukaryota; kingdom Viridiplantae; phylum Streptophyta; class Pinopsida; order Pinales; family Pinaceae; genus Picea; species Picea mariana. The sequence goes on along the minus strand of JASDQU010010305.1, from coordinate 76,898 downwards.
GTCAACTTTGTTAAATAGTCTTACCCTCCTATTGTAATTTTTATTGGAAAAGAAGGAGAGTTTGCAAACATACAAGTGATCCGGATTATTTTAGGAATGATATGAAGGCGGAGATATAACATAGATATAACAAATAATTACATAGAGTTATGGCAAGAAACACAATAATACATTAAAGCTCAGATTTTATAAATGATTGTTTGAAATACAAAAGACTGTAAAATGCAAAAGCACACAAGCTAGCTAGAATGGTGGTAGTTTATCTCTAAGAAGAGATGTGTCGACTACGCTCATTCACAAGAAGTTGGTTACAATGAGGATCCAAAGGAATTTTTATCATAAATAATAAATAAGAAAACCATAAACATCCAAAAACCTAACCCTAGGAGATGAAGCGCCAAAATTCATGTGGGCCCTGATGGGATAAGTTGGTACATCAACTTCACGGGGTCATAACTTTTGCATACTATCTTTGTTTTAGCGCATGATAGCTTGTTGGATAGAACTATCTGAGGACTACACATGTTGTTGTCACACTTTGGATAAAGTATTCAATGTGACTGTGGCATGCCCAAAAAACGTTGTTTAGGGCCTCAAAATGGCCCTGAAAATTTAGGACCCGAAAAACTAGGAAAACTGCCAAAATGGAAATTGGTCTTTGAGCTAGTTGAATAGGTGGGTGGCCAACAATATCCCCTTAGATCATTCCTCCCCTCTTAGTAAGCAATGGTATCCATTGTTTCAAGTGCCTGCATCAAAGGAGGAAACTTCTGTTGAACCTAACTCCTGGTGAGCCACTTGCCCTAATGAAGAAACTTTCATGCTTTGATGACCCGATAGAGTTTGATAGTTTTCTAGCGGGTTTCCTTTGTCTTCATGTCCATGATCCAATAAATTGTCACATGTTTGATGAAGTAATGATTGAGTTATGTAGGGGCCAACTGCTCGACTGCACCTGAAGTGTCGAGGAGAGGTGGAAAATATGGTCGGAGCAGTTCCACATTAAATATCGAGTGCAAGCCAAGGAAAGGAGGAATACTTAATTCAAAATTATTCTCACCCACAACCTTGGTGATGGTGTAAGTCCTGCATCAGAGTGGGCGCAACTTCCAATGGGGTCATGTGAGGTACTCTTTCTACAAATGCAACCAAACCTTATCGCCCACCTAAAATTTGTGTAGTACCCGATGTTGATCGTGGTGTTGCTTGCACTTGGTATTCACTGTCTACATAACATCATGAACTTCTTGTTGGATGTGATGGATGCGCTAAAAAAAAATTGTTTCCCGATCAACCTTTGTTTGAGCATGGGAGGAATCTTCCTATGCGGTTGTAATGGGCAGAGCTACATCAATGGGGGCCAATGGTTAGAACCCCAAGCACACCTAAAAAGGGTTGTGGCCAATAGAGTTGTGGAGAGATCTGTTGTAGCTATGTTGAACATAAGGAAGGATTTCTCCCATGTGTGTGGATGTTTGGTATTATACATTTGCAGAATATGGACAATCATCATGTTAACTACCTCTATTTTTCCATCAGTCTATGGGTGGAAGGTAGAAGATTTGATCAGCTTGGTATCCATCATCAACCATAGGCTGGACGAAAAGGTGATCAAGAACCTACTGTATCGATCGGAGATAATAGTTTATGGTATCCCAAAATGAACCCGATCATGTGTGAATAAGAACTTGGTGGTGGCCTCGGTTGTGATGCTCTTCTTTGAAGGTGCTAAAATCTCCATATTAGAGAATCGATCAACGACCACGAAGACACCAGCATTCCCATGCTTGGTTGAAGGCAGACCAGACAATTAGTCCATGGATATGGACTCCCAAGGCCTATCTGAAGTAGGAAGAGGGGTGTATAGCCCCTGTTTCTTGATGGTGTGATTGGAAAGGATGTAGGAAATGCAGTATTTGATGTATTTGTGAACATCTTGTTGAAGCTTCAGCCAATAAAAATTATTCTGCAAAATTGCCACTGTCTTTTCTACACCAAAATGTCTCATTGTGCAGTTGTAATGAGCTTACCAGATCAACTTTGCATGCTCGCTTAATACACAAATATGGATTAGATGGAATAACAATCCATATTGAAGATGAAATTTGGGAACTGTGTTTCCCGCGCTCAATGTTTGATAGATAACTGTAGCAAAGTCATAGTCATTAATGTATAATTGTGGCCATCCACATGTCTCATGTCCACATGAGTTGAGAACTATGGTTAGCGCTATCACCTAGGGTCGATTGAGTCAATCTGCAACATGGTTGGTGCTACCCTTCTTGTACTTGATATTCAAGTAGAATTGTTGTAGGTATGTGGACCACTTTTAATGGCGGTCATTTTGTAATTTTCCTTGTGTCTGCATGAATTGCAGAGGCATGTGATCAGTGATCTGAAAATAGAAAGCTGACTTGTTATGCTATGCAAGCACCCTCTACCTCATTAAATTAAACCTTAACAGGACCTTGCTTCATGTGTTAAATTATGCAAGATGGTTTATGTGTTAAGTTCTTGGTTCTTCTTGTCAATGTGCATGTGTAAAGAAATGTTCTTTTAAATGATTTATCATGTGTTATAAACCAATACACAGCAATGTAAAGTGCAGCAAATAACACATCAAAATCACAACAATACCAAGATGATAAAGGAGTTCACCCCTCTCTGGGCTACATCTCCTTGAGCCTCCTTCAATGGACTTGGCTCTTTGGGATTAGTTTGTCAAATTCTCATTACAAGATGCTTCTTAACTCCAATGGATTTACAGGCTGTACCATTGGACTCAGAATACATAAAAACCCCAAAAATGACTGTTAAAACTCTGCAAATGGACAATGGCTCATCCAACAATGACCTCTTCTACATGTGACCTCCAAGCTTCCCTGAGCATGAATGAGGAAAAAATACCTGTAGAAGCCCTCCAATGGATATGAAACCTATCCCAATGTTTTCAAAGCATAATAAACAGTCAGAAATGACTATTCAGTCTCAGCAAATGAATATGTGCTCATCAGAGCAATGCCTCAAACAATGAGGGCTTTAAGGCTCCCTAGAGCTTCCTCAAGCTTCAATGGTTAAAAACCTGCATAAGGAGTATTCAAATGCCTGTGAAAACATCACCATTGGACTCAGAACGTCCAAAAACCCCTAGCTGGGATTTTACAACACCTGATTTGGTCAAATATTGAAGAAGTTATGCTTGCTGCCATTTTTCTCCTTCAAACTGTTGTTACAGGTTCGCCATTTCGCACCTGTGTGAAGTCTCAACCTAGCTCCGAGCGTTTTTCCGTCCAAAACCCAGCACACCATGCGCACCCCGCAATTGGTGTCAAAATGTCTAACGGTTAACGAGAATCCAGCCCCCAAGCTCGGAGGTGTTGGGCGCATGGGGGGACCATATGGCCACGTCCCGCGCACAAAAAGGGCTACCTGTGGCTAGGTTGAACCAAGTCGTGCCATGTGGCGGTTGCATTCAAAAATCATTTAAGAACCCCACAAATCTCGTGCGCATTAATAAAATGTGGTTATATGTAAACCTGGAACCGAGGCTTTGGATATGATTTAAACCACCGCGCGAATTGTATGTGTTATACAATAGAAACGGGTTTCAATTTTTATATACCCTGCGCGTTTATATAATATGTAACATATATAAATATGTGCAATGTAAATACATTGCAACTCTAATATAACAAATGCACACCCGTTTAAAAATATCCATTGGTCATATGGTATAAATCACCCGACCATGGGTTGGCTCCGTGTGTCACACTCCCGCGCGTAATGTTTAAAACTTGGCATTTAATATGTAACACACATATGCAATATGGTTTATAAACCGTGTATACCAACCAACCAAACCTGCGTGTATTTGTTTTTCCATATGGTATAAACCGTAGCACAAAACGGTCACCTGTTGTGGCATAAAACCGGGGGTCGGGGCTAAGCCCCGGCCCCACACCCCCGCCGTATTTTACAAAACTTCAATTCAAATATTTTGAAACCGGTTAACATAACAAGCATTAACGAGCGGCGAGTTGGTTATCGGAGGTGTGTAAAGGCGTTGTAATGTTGGGAGGTCCGCGGGTCGAACCCCGCGGCCTCCACATAACTTTTAAACAACCAAATAGCCAAAATAGGGGTGCCACGTGGCACCCTACCATTCGCTAAGAAAATGCCACGTGTCGCCACACGATTGGTCCACATTCACCCAATCAGCAATTGCCACGTATTCACCGTACGATCCAGTCACATGCTGAGTCAGCTGCCACGTCAKCCTGCCATGCAGGATGCTGACGTCATCATGTGCCACGTGTCACCCTTTCAGTGGTGACACATGTCACTTCCCAATTGGTCCAAACCACATGCCAAAAATGCCAAAAATGCATGACACGTGTCACGCCTAGGAGCTGCCACGTGTCCTGTATGGACATGCCACATCACTTTACGGCCGCCACGTTAGCTGTACGGCCTGCCACGTCAGTTGTACGGCCTGCCCAGTCAGCATCAAAATTTTACCTGTTTGGCTCGGCGAACAGACCTCAATAACTTCTCCATACGGACTTCGTTTGCGAAAATAAATATACCGCCGGAATCAGGAAAACGAGACGGACGCAATGGCACCATTTTCGTCGCATTCTGAGCACTTTGAAAATTGAGCATTTTTTAGACCCCTGTTCCAGATTCTGATCATGCCTTCCCACTGAAAGGCTTTTGGACCCACAAAATCTTATAATCATCGATCTGAGCTTCAACACTCTTCTTCTTTCAAGTTATATCAATCGATTCTACTTGAAAATACTTTTCGACAATCACCTGCAAACTTTGACATGCCTTGCACTGCAACTGGCTATGTCCCTCAACCACTGCTCTTTGGCTGTTGTTGACCCACTGTTCTCTCTGCAAATGGAAGACTGCCAGCCTTCCCACTGAGATTCAAGTCCCTCATGTGAACTTCTTTGGCGTCAACAATCCGCTCTCCACTGGCTGCAAAATTTCCTGCGACATCTTGTCACAACCCAAAAAAACATCAATCTTGAAAATGAATTATACAAGACTGAAAAATAATGACAGCAAAATCTTTTTTCTCTTCAAGCAGTTGTCGCATCTTTTGCTTCATCAAAGCACATGTTGTTTTCCTGCACTTTAGTGGACTCAAAAGTGACTTACAAGTTATCCAAAAAAATCGACTAACAAAAGTCGAAACCATAAACGACAAACACCATAGTCGCCAAGATAAATCGACACAAGTCGAGACTCAAGTGAAACATGTCACCCTTCCAAAATGATAAGTCTAAAAACATGATAAACAATCATGCGACAATCATGACTCATCCATGATGACAATCATCAAGTTCAATGTTTATGCACTCACAAAACCATATGCATGTGCATAGCTTCTTCAACTCTCCTTCCTGTAGAAACATAAGTGCTTCAACCCAAAGCATGTGGGTACTAAAGAGCTGAAAACGAAAAGTGTATATGGCTGTAACAAAATGGACATCATACTCCTCTTTTACATGTTCTTGAATGAGGAGCATAACACAAGTATGCTTACCAAAATAAAAGCATTCACATGCAACTTGCCTCTACCAAAATATGACAACTGCCGCAACTTGTAAACTTCAACAAAAGTGAATAGCTAAGGCTGAAATGTGCATCTATTGCAAAAAGAATGCAAGCCTTACTTACTCAAGAAATTAATCCATTTCTTACCAAGCCAACTCAATGGCGAATCCTTCTGCTGAAAGTTGTCTTCTTGTGAATCCTCTTGGCTCACATCAATGATGGAATCTCCTCTTCCATTCTTGTCAATATTTTCACCCAACTGCTTCTTGTGCCTTGGATGAGAGGTTGGATGCAATGTCCAACATTGGTCAATGAGATGACCCCTCTTCTGACAATGACGGCAAATCTTTTGCATTTTCTCTTCATGTTGCCTTTGCTTGGAAAGTTTCCTGAAAGTGCACTTTCTTTTCCAACACTTTGAAACATGATGGTTAAATAAACCACAAAATGTACATGGTCTTTTTCCATTTTTACATGCAGATTTCTCATGCTTAACATAATCAAAAGCAACAGAATTAAAGACAGATTTATACCTTGAACATTCACCTTTATTGCCGCTTTGAGGAGGTGAATCGGAAGAGTCACAAGCTCTCTTTTGAAGACTCTCAAATCTGCTCTTGTCCTCGTGGCTGTCACAACATTTTTGCTTCACACATTTGCATTCTTCTTGAACACAAGTTTTGCATGCTGAAGAGTTTGAACTTTCAACCAAATTTCTTGAACTTTCACCTTGAAAACCTTCTTGAGGAGGTGAACTTGAAACAAAAATTGTGTTTGAAACTTTTTCATTAGTTTCCTCAACTTTGGAATTTGCTTCAACAATTCGTTCATAACCAAGACCACAATATTTAGGTCTCTCTTCAACAACAATAGGCTCAACAATGCCTTGTGCATGCTTGCCTAACCCTTTACCTTCATAGCCCATTTTCAACAATAATTTGGACCCTATTCCCCTAGTGTGGTTTTCAAAAACACCAAAGCAATCTTTTTGAGAGGAATT
>JASDQU010010304.1:123027-133880 GCA_032191745.1 Picea mariana | reverse complement strand
AATGGGTAATGAATAAATGTTGAATGCTAATTGATGAGTTTTTGTGCAAGAGGGAAGTTTTGGGAAAAAGAGCCCCACACTCATTCACCCCCCCCCTCTAAGTGTGGTAGGTGTGTCCAACAACCACATAATGTTTTTCTTATATTTCTTTAAGAATTACATTCAAGGAAGCACCAACTTCCAATTCCCTAGCTCCAACTGAAAGGAGGCTCCAACCCCCTCGTTTCTCAGGCTACATCCCGAGGGAAGCTCCTACCCCCCAATTCTCTAGCTCAACCAGAAGGAGGCTACAAACCCCTATGTTCTATGGCTATAACCAGAAGGTGGCTACAACCACCTATCCTCGCCCACAACCACCTATCCTCGCCCCATCCTGCCTCCCTAAAGTATAACTGTCAAATGATGAAACCACTTCCACATTGTCACTATGAAATATATCACTGTAAACCTGTACCAAACTGTACCAACAATCTGTAACTAACACGTGCCACTGACCTGTAACCAACCTATACCTATACTCGTCCTATACCAATAAAGCCAACATGTATGTGACCTCTCTATTCTGCAACTCATGTATGTACGCGCCCTATGTATACTGCAACATGCGTATGTACACAACCTATCTATACTACAACATGCCTATGCCTTCTAAAACTAGGGTTTTCACCTTTCTGAATAAATTTGACGCTTTGCTGCCTTTGTCACATCAACCTGAAACTTGTTCCAACCTGTACCAATGAACCTGTACTATCAACCATCTACATCAATCGCTCACACAACTTGTACCATCACAAGTGCATCAACTATGCACATCACAATACCTCATAACCATTACTAAGACCAATATGTGCTTTTACTAATATATTAAGACATCTATGCCACATCATCCATATACCATGTGTCAACAATAATGCTAGTAAGTGCCTCTAAACATATACCAAACATGTACCAATCATGTGTCACCAACACTACTAGCAAGTGGCTCTAACTATGCACCGAACACACACAAATCATGTATCAACAAGTCAAACTATGACTCGTCAAGATGTAACAAAATCACCATACCATACACCTCATATATGTGTCAACTCATCAACTATATGTCCCAACATGTATCTAAACCATATACCAAAGACATATACCAATATAACCAACAAAAGTCCTCTATCAATACATCACACAATCCATGATCCAAATACCATAAACCCTTACATCAAACCATGTGCCAAAACCTCACTCTTATGTAGCCTCAAGTGTGTACCAATCATATATCAAGACCACTAACAAAATCCTCTCACAATGTACCATAAGATATACCAATAACACTCACACATGTACCAACCATGTACTACAACAAATCTGCCTTAAACTAACCAACAACTTCACTAGCACATCTCAACCAAAAACCCTCAACCATGTACTATGAAATACAAGATATGCCTCAACACTCACCCCAACAAGATGTAAGGATAATGAATACTAAACATACTAGTGTTGTATTTCTATAGATCTAGCTCATACAATAAGTGCCATACAACCAACAACCTCTCTAGGGAAAACTCTCAATCTCCCATAACCATATCTCATGAATAAAACAATATCCAACTACACATAGAAATAAGACATACCTTTTGATCCCGTAGATAGATCTATTGTACCTGATCATTGTAGACCTTCTCGGGAGCTTGCTTTCAGACTCTAGAGACCTGGCATCTTCATCTCCTTAAGTTTTCATGGATTTTCCCAATTGTACGCGACTATTCCTTCTTCAACATACGCATGTACATGCTCCGTTCTCCTTCAGCTCACGTATGTATGCGCTCTGTTCCACTGTATCCCACGTACACCTAAAAAACTAGGGTTTTTTTTCTAGTATTTCTGCAACTCCAAAACTTTTGCCGTCAACCCTCCTTTACTACCTCAGAATTGCGTAACTTGATGCATCAATGTGTACCTGCAACAAATATTTCAAAAAATAGATATTCAATGATATTCAAATCTGGAGGGTTAGGTTCTAATGGGACTTTCTTGCAATCTTATTTATACTTCCATGTAGCTTCCTCAAGGGGTTACCTTCTAACCAACTTAACCCAACTTCCTTTGTTTAGGGCTAACCCACTTCTAACCACTTGTCCACTTATAACCACGTTATCCACAAATAACAAACTCTCCACTTCTAGTTGAAACTAACTATATTATTTAATTAATTTCTTTTGCAACCACTTTAACTTATCCATAAATAGTAAACTCACCACTTCTTGTTGCAACCACTTTATTATTTAAATAATTTATCTTTGCAACCACTTTGACTACTTTATTATTGAATAATTTCTCTTTACTCACAACTTCTTGTTGCAACTAACTCTTCTATAATTAGTCAATTCATAACTTCTTTTCCATTAACTAACTTCATGTTGCAACCACTTTATTATTTAATTTATTTCTTGGTCAACCACTTTGACTATTCAATCTTCTCATCACAACTACTTTACCATAATTACCAAACTCATAACTTCTTGTTGCAACTAATTTATTTTTAATTATTTTCTTAATGCAACAACTATACCCATGATTAACTCCTAGTTTCACCCACTTGACTAGTCAACTTCTTCTAAGAGCTTCTAGAATAATTGACTTCTTTGACCTTCTAGGCGCTTCTAGATAACTCATGAGGGTTCTCCAACTTCATATGGCCATAATTCTCTAACCGTGAGGAGTTATGTGACGTTCCACATATCACCAGAAATGGCATGACATATACTAACCATCTAGAATAGTCTTACCTATATATTCACTGATATTGATGCCTTTATACCTCAAACAAACTTGGGTCCCCTACCCATACCTTTGTGCTACCAGACTTCTCCAAGGGTTGACATCAATCTCTAAGGGTTGACATCAATATACAATATCACTCTCTAAGGGTTTACATCAATGACAACCAACAATCCATCAACCTAAGTAAATTGTCTAACAATGTCCCCCTTTGGAATTGATGGAAACACTTAGTCATGATAATCATTCATGCTCATACTCCTAATCAATCTTTCTATCTCTCCCCCTTTGACATCAATGGCAAAGGGTATCTCCCTTTGGGGTTGCTCCCCTTGACTAAACTCTCCTTGGGGCTGGTCCCCTTGTCTAAATTCCTTTGATCTTTCTCTGTGTTTCTAATACTCTAGTTAGTTTCTCTCCCTTCATATGAATAAGAGCTTCCCCTTTGACAAAGGGTATCACTCTGATGCAACACTGAATTCATATCACTCATGCTTCCCCTGTGACCAAGGCTCCCCATGGAAACATGCCTCTGTTCTCTCTCTCTAAGAAAATAAGTCTTGATCCATGCATCTGATGAATCTTTCCTCCTGGAATCATACCTATTTTCTTACCTTTCTGTCTAATAACTTCTCTGAGTGATGTTTCTACCTGTCTTCTTGCTTATGTTTCCCTCCCTTGAATTTTTTGCAAGATTTCGTGTAGATGACATGTAGGGATTCCTATACGTGATTCCTTTTGGAGTTTTTGTCTATTGGTGGTTCCTTGTGTAATCAACTGACATATATGAAAGCATTCAAATATTCATGTATCATTATCATCCATTATGATAATGTTCCTTTATCTCTACCACTCTCTGAATCAATCTATGATCCAATCTATGAATCTATGCTCTCATCCACTGTCATATATTTGTCAAAACCTGCTAAGTGTTCTTACGAATCCATATTTGTCCATACTGTCCATGACTTTGCTACTCAACTGTCCACAATGCTGACCCATCTGTCACTGTACTATTATGAAGTCTTGACTGTTTCAATTGATCATCAAATTTCAAATGTGTCCACTGGTCTTCTTTATCTGTAATCCAAACTCTGCATATATGGAACAACCTTTACTGATGATACCATTGTCTGAATACAAACATATACTTCTGTCTTTGTAACTGCCAACTGACACGTGTGTGGGAACATTGCTTTCTCAATCAATCAATCTTATCATTCAATATTTCTGCTATCGAACATACATCAAACTTCTCAAAAGATAAATTTATGATCAGTAGAGCTCTTATCTAGAATCCTCCTGTTCACCAGACATAATTTATGGGAGTCTCCAAGCCAGAAGGCTCAGAAAAATATCCACTCGGATGCATAGTCATCATCATATTCGTTGGCAGGCTCAACATCTTTTTGAACTCCGACTTCTTTCTTTCTGTCTGTGGATTCATCTTGCACTACAATACTTGAAAGTACAATCTCTTGAACTTGTTCCTTATTTATGTGTCCTTATTTTCCAAAACTTTATGTATATGACATATTCCTTTTTCTTTGTAGATTTGTCTTCATATCGTGTTATTTCCAACCTTGTGATCTCTAGAACCTTGTTTTTTTTCACCTATTCTTCCTATTTTCTTATCCATACTTTATTATACCTAATATCAGTTTTATCTTTCATGGAAGTATCGATCATACTTCTACAATGACGAGCTATGTGTCCATAGCTATGAAATTTGTAACATTCAATGTTACGTGGGGCCACATAAGTATTTCTTGCTTTAACATTTCTTCCGTAAGCCTTGCAATCTGCAACCTTATGTCCAAATTTAGTACAATAAAAGCAATAACCATAAAATAAATTTAAAATAACTGGTAGTGAATGGTGTAGTCCTGTTGAATTTTTGCTTTGGCTGATCATGATTGAAGCTTCATTGTGGCTTGAATGTGGAGGGTCTTCCTGAAGATGTATCTTTGTCAATTTTCTTAGATTCTGGTTGACCATGATTCTTTCCTTTGAGTACTTCTGCATAACTTTTTCTCTTTTCTTCATTCTTCTTTTCTGGCAACCTAGAATTCTTCTCTTCATTCTCTACTGCTGATGTGGATGTTTATGTCTCTTCAATGTTCTTGTTGATCTTGATGACTTTGAATCTTAATATGACAACTTCTTCTTCAAGCTTCTCAACCTCTTCTTCTTTATTCATTATCCGAGACTTCATGACTTCTTCTGTTCTTTTTGCTTCTTCAAGTTGGATTTTCAATGTAATTATTTCTTCTTCAAGTCTTCTCTCTTCTTGACCAAACTCTTCCTCAAGTTGCTTTAAGTCACCGGTTATTTCCTTGAGATGATCTGTCAATATATTTTCTCTCTTTTTTGCTTCTTCCTTTTGTGCTGCTATGTTGGCTTCTAAACACTGCTTTTGATATTCTATAGTTTCTTCAATTCTTCTGGACTCTTCTAGCTGAGCTCTTAAATTCTTGATGACCTGGTGAGATTTTTCAAAACCTTGAACACTTTCCTTTTGCTTCATCAAATATTTCTTAAGTGACTTGTTTTCTTCTCTTTCTTTCTTTAGTTCATCTAAAGCACTAATCCGTTCTGCTTCATAATTTTCTTCTATTTCAATTGGATTTTTTGTCTCATTACCTTCAAGGAATTTAATTTCAATATGTCCATGTTTTTCACAATTAAAGAAAAAAAACATACTTTTGTTGATTATGTACTCTTCTTCTTCTGAATTTATCTGACACGATGAACATCTTTCTTCTTGATTTGTACCTGCATCTTATTTGACATTCTATGAATATGTGATGGGTGAAGAATATATATTATGTAACTTATCCCAAAGTTCTTTAGCTGATGAACATTTACCAACCTTTTCTCTTACCGAATCAGGTAATCCTTCCTAGATGAAATCCATTGTTATTTTGCTATTCTTCTTCAATTCCTTCTTGGCTTCAATCTTTGCTTTCTTTATAGAATTATATCCTATCACAACTGAATACCAAATATCATATCTCTGTGCCTCTTAAAAGGTTCTCGTCCCTATGGTCCACATCTCGTACTTTAGACCATTCTAACCATTAAATAGTGGTACTCCATTCTCAGTATATTCCATGACCTCCTTCTAGTGGTTAAACTGTATCTTGAAGGAACCAACTCTTATACCAATTGTTGGATTACCGAGAGGGGGGGTGAATCAATAATGATCAATTTATACTACTTAGCAATCCTTTTAACCATAATGTTTATTCCTTTAACTTATTCAACAATGTTCATCAGTTCATCATTAATATGTTATTGCATCTTATAACATTAACATCCATATGTGCATAATAAACAATAATAGACACATCCACACAATGCACAATACACCATTATTTTACGCTAAAAACCAATGTGGGAGAAAACCACATAATGCTTTTCTTATATGTGTTGAAGAATTACATTCAAGGAAGCACTAACTTCCAATTCTACAGCTCCAACTGGAAGGAGGCTCCAACCTCCTGGTTTCTCAGGCTACAACTTGAGGGAAGATCCAACTCCCCAATTCTCTGGATACAACTAGAAGAAGGCTACAACCCCCTATGTTCTCTAGATACAATCAGAAGGTGGCTACAACCACCTATCCTTGCCCTATCTTGCCACCCTAAAGTATAAGTTTCAAATATTGAAACCACCGCCACACTCTCATTGTGAGATATATCACTGTAAACCTGTACCAACTTGTACCAACAATCTGTAACCAACATGTGCCACTGACCTGTAACCAACCTGTACATGTACCAACAAAAACCAACAGGTATACAACCTATCTATTCTGCAACTCGTGTATGTAAGTTCCCTTTTTATACTGCAGACTGCATATGTATACGACCTGTTTATACTACAACCCGTGTATGCCTTTTGAAACTAGGGTTTTCACCTTCCTGAATCACTTTGACCCTTTGCTGCCTCTGTCACATCAACCTACAACTTGTCCCAACCTATACTATCAACCATGTACAACAATCACTCACACGACCTGTACCATCACAAGTGCATCGACTATGCACATCACAATACCTCATAACCATCACTAAGACTAAGATGTGCTTTTACTAATATATCAATATATTTATGCCACATCATCCATATACCATGTGTCAACAATACTACTAGTAAGTGCCTCTAAACATATACCAAACATGTACCAATCATGTGTCACCAACACTACTAGTAAGTGGCTCTAACAATGCACCACACACTTACAAATCATGTATCGACAAGTCAAACTATGACTCATAAAGATGTAACAACATCACCATACCATACACCTCATATATGTGCCAACTCATCAACTATATGTCCCAACATGTATCTCAACCATACACCAAAGACATACCAATATAACCAACAAAAGTCCTCTATCAATACATCACACAATCCATGATCCAAATACCATAAACCCTTACATCAAACCATGTGCCAAAACCTCACTGTTATGTAGCCTAAAGTGTGTACCAATCATATCTCAGGACCACTAACAAAATCCTCTCACAATGTACCATAAGATATGTTAGAAAAATAGGTGTGCTCGTTTCACCATAGGCAATATAGCAATATTGTCACCCAACAATAGGCACAAAGGCCACCCCCAAGCACCTTAACCTTGACAGACAAAGTAATTTTGGAAGCAAACCAATAGCCAACCAAGGTAGCACACCTTTCTCCAAGTCTAGCTCACCAAGCAAGAATAACCAAAGACCAAGCAGAAATTCCAAACCATAACCAAGAGACTAAGTCACCACTATTGCAACTGCAATTGTCCTCTAGTCATGTGCACTTCTTGTCCTTATAAAGTTGTGAGTGAGTGAGTGATAAATGAGCTTTAGCGCACTCTATTTATACTTCTCCATCTCGCCTGACTGGGATGAATTATCTTCCTAGAGGCTAATAACTCAATATTAAATATTCTCTTGACTGACTTGTCTTCTAGGCTTATTATCCAATGTTTTAGGGCTTCTCTTGCTTCCTAGAATATTCTAGTCTCGTCAAAGGTTACACGTAGAGGTTAATACCTCCCACAACTACCATAATATCAACACTCCCTCCTAGCTAGGGAGGTATTAAAGGCAATGGTCTTGAGCACAAACATACCATTCAAACTGTATCAATATCATAGCCACACAGGCTATCTCATGATCAAATCACGAGCACCATCATCACTATCCAACTAGATAGTCTTCATGGAAATCATAACAATGACATCTAATAGAACACAACTATGTCTATTCATAGTAGCATACAACTACTATCCAATGGTACACAACCACTCCTATTAGCACACTGCTATTAACCAGTGACACATAGTCACTACTAGTGGATCACATCCACCATAGTAGCATGCAACTACTGTCGAGAGACACACAATCTCTACAACTATCATATCATCTGATATCAATCTCCATAAACAATATCATGATACAAACTGAGTCACCTAGGCCATTCTTCCACTCACATTTGTGAGATATGGAAGAGCATCTTCCCTTTAAAAGTGAAGCATCAATCATGGGCTATCTGGACTATTCTTCTCAAGCATGGAAGAATAAATGTCCCTGATTTCTGAACCTAGACCGATCACCTAACTGGTCCATTCCTTCAGCACTAATCATAGTGCAACCTGGAGAGAATGAGTCTGACCCAGTGAATGAGCGTTCTTGATTGCTGAACCTGGACCATTCACCTAACTAGTCCATTCCTCCGACACTAATCGTAGTGCAACCTAAAGAGAATGAGTCTGCCCTAGGGAATGACTCTCCAGGCCATTTCCCAAGGAAATGATTGTCCTGCACCAACTTCCAAAATAGACCATTCTTTGAAACTGCTCACAACTGTGAACTTCAAAATAATGACTGCCCGACGAGGCAAACCATTCTACTTGACCACTCATCAAAGTGACTTCCAAGAAGAATAACTGTCCTGGACCATTCCCCTACACTGGCCACAAGGGGAATCACTGTCTATGGTACATCAACAATCTATCATACCATTTTCATTAGGAAAATGACTGTTCGATCTGGACCATTTTCTGAATTGGAAAATGACTGTCCATAAATCAATAACATATAAGTGATCTCTACTAACCTGGGAGTAATCACTTCCTTTTTCAATAAGGAATTTGTCTTCACGATCCCAAACTTATGCCTTAAGTACACAAAATTTTCATCTTGGACAGGGGCTTTACCAAAAATATGCTATCTGCTCATCTGTGGACGTTTAGTGGAGAACCACTTCTCATCTCTGGACTTTATGACAGAGAAAATAATGCTTGATCTCAATGTGCTTCGACCTGTCATGGAACACCAGGTTCTCTGAAAGCTTCACACAACTCTGATCATCACAATATATCACGGTCGAATCCAACACTTGATCAAACACTCCATAAACCAACTTACAGAGCCACACTGCTTCCATACAAGTATCACAAGTTGCAATATACTTTGCTACTGTAGTGCTGAGTGCAATAGACTTATGTTTCCTGCTAGCCCATGATATCGTGGAAAAGCAAAAACTAAAACATATCCAAGAAACACTTCTTCTGCTATCTGCACTCCCTGCCTAATATGAATCGATAAATCCATGCAATTGTATATCATAACTCAAACATCCCACGAAAACATTTCAAGGCATGCTTTGCAATTTTTTAATTCATGGCTAGGTTCCACCTGGAACTATTTTCACAGCAAAGAAAATATCTGACTGAGTATTCTCCAAATACATTAACGAGCCATTCAATTGTCGATATAGGGACAGGTCTACTGGATTAGAGTCTCTCAACTTCTTCAGATCTATCATCATGGGAGTTTTCCATGGATTTGCAATCCATCATCCCAGACTACTAAGAAACCATTCTGATACACTTTCTCTGTCATATGAATTTTTCACCACGCTTCTGCTGTACATGAGATGCTCTGCATCAATTTACTTGAATCCATACAAGGTCTTCCTCCATCTGCATACATGGGTATCTTTCTGGTATACCTCAAAACCTTGAGATTGCTTTACATAAGCTTCTTCCTCAATTACTCTATTGGAAAGAACAGTATTTTACATCCAACTGATGTAAAATTCAATCGATGGATACTGCAAGAGATATGATAGCTCAAATAGAGATATATCTGGTTTACTGGTACAAGCTGTTGTCATAGTCTTCTCCCTCCTTCTGGGAGAACATCTAGTTTCAAATCTTTCCTTGTATCTATCAATGCTTCCATTCAAAAGTATTTTTCACAATTTCT
Organism: Picea mariana; assembly: GCA_032191745.1. Taxonomy (NCBI): domain Eukaryota; kingdom Viridiplantae; phylum Streptophyta; class Pinopsida; order Pinales; family Pinaceae; genus Picea; species Picea mariana. Next base: position 123,828 of record JASDQU010010304.1, on the reverse strand, counting down.
TACATACATTGTTCTTCATTACAACTTCCATTCCTTTTTCTTGACTACTTCTAGTGGGTTCAAACCATGCTAGTAGTCTTATGATTCTCAGTATAATAACTTGTTGTTTTTTATTTTCTTTCTTTCTTGGAATCTTCATGTTCTTCCTCATGTTCCTCTTTAACTTTGGGGTTCATGGAGTCTTCTATATATTCCATGCCCTTCATTCCTGAAGACTCCAACTTCTTCCTTTCATCATAGGAACATAGATGTAGATGGACAACCAAGGATACTTAAGGCTTCTTTTCGAAGAAGACTTCTTCTAGAGTCAAAATGAACACGTGTTGCTTATCATGGTTGCTACTTCCAAAGGGGAACATGGACATATACTTTATAATATTCATAGATTCTTCAACGGATCATATAATTTAGGATTAGCTCCCTCCTCATCCTGGCTTCATGCCTAAATGCATGCTCTTCATTTGGAATTATGCAATCATCTCCCTCCATTTAAGAGAGTCCATGCTTTCATCTGCATCCTTATTGATTTCTGCAAAGTGTCACAAGTTTTATTCTAGTTTCCTATTGATTAATGACTTCTTTCTGGTTTGACTCCTTCTAGGTCCCTTCAAGTTTGAATTTGATTCTAGCCTATCTGGCAGTTGTTACTTATATAATAGATTCATCATGAATTTGTCACCAAATATTGTCAATGTACTTCATCTTTTTCATGTACATTACTTGACTTGTAGTCATTGTAATAGAAATCTTTATCTTGTTATTCTTCCATAGGTATTGTTTCACTGACCATCTTATCCTCTA
>JASDQU010010304.1:90862-103111 GCA_032191745.1 Picea mariana | reverse complement strand
GAGCTCTAGTGCCCTCTATTTATGTTTCTCTATCTCACTTGACTGGGCCAAAATCTCTTCCTGGAGGCTAATAACTCAATATTAAATATTCTCTTGAGACGACTTGTCTTCTAGGGTTATTATACAACTTTTTAAGGTTTCTCTTGCTTCCCAGAATATTCTAGTCTCGTCAAAGTTTATACGTAGAGGTTAATACCTCCCTTCGCTACCATACTATCAACACGATATACCAATAACACTCACACATGTACCAATCATGTACTACAACAGATCTGCCTCAAACTAACCAACAACTTCACTAGCACATCACAACAAAAAACCCTCAACCATGTACTACGAAATACAAGATATGCCTCAACACTCACCCCAACAAGATGTGACAATAATGAATACTAAACACACTAGTGTTTTATTTCTATATATCTATCTCATACAATAAGTGCCATACAACTGATAACTTCTCTAGGGAAAACCATCAATCTCCCATGACCATATCTCATGAAGACAACAATATCCAACTACACATAGAAATAAGACATACCTTTTGAACCTGTAGATAGATTTGTTGTACATGATCACTGTAAACCTTCCTAGAAGCTTACTTTTAGACTATAGAGACCTGGAATCTTCATCTCCTTAAGTTTTCATGGCTTTTCCCAACTGTACGCCATTGTTCCTTCTTCAACATGCATATGTACGTGCTCTTTTCTCCTTCAACCTGCGTATGTACATGCTATGTTCCACTGTAGCCCACACACACCTCAAAAACTAAGGTTTTTTTAGTATTTATGCAACTCTGAAACTTTCACCGTCAACCCTCCTTTACTACCTCAGACTTGTGCAACTTGATGTATCAATGTATACCTGCAATAGATAGTTCACAAAATAGATATTCAATGATATTCAAATCGGTAGGGTTAGGTGCTAATGCGAGTTCCTTGCTCTCTTATTTATATTTCCATGTAGCTTCTTCAAGGGGTTACCTTCTAACCAACTTAACCCAACTTCCTTCTTTTAGGGCTAACCCACTTCTAACCACTTGTCCACTTATAACCACTTTTTCCACAAATAATAAACTCTCAACTCCTAGTTGCAACTAATTTTATTATTTAATTAATTTCTTTTGCAACCACTTTGACTTATTCATAAATAATAAACTCAACACTTCTTGTTGCAACCACTTTATTATTTAAATACTTTCTCTTTACTCACAACTTCTTGTTGCAACTAATTTATTTTTAATTATTTTCTTAATGCAACAACTATACCCATGATTAACTCCTAGTTTCACCCACTTGACTAGTCAACTTCTTCTAGGATTTTCTAGAATAATTGACTTATTTGACCTTCTAGGGGCTTCTAGATAACTGATGAGGGTTCTCCAACTTCACATGGCCATAATTATCTATCCGTGAGGAGTTATGTGATGTTACACATATCACCAAAAATGGCATGCCATGTACTATCTATCTAGAATAGTCTTACCTGCATATTCATTGATCCTCATGCATTTATACCTCAAACAAACTCGGGTCCCTTACCCATACCTTTGTGCTATCAAACTTCACTACCAAACTTCTCCAAGGGTTGACATCAATCTAAAATATCACTCTCCAAGTGTGACATCAATGACAACCAACAATCCAAACCAACTGTCCATCAACCTAGGTCAACTCCCTAACAATTATTTGGTATATTACATGACCCTTCTATTAGAACCTCAATGATGATAATCATGAGACACTAGCTTTCTTTGGGAAATATGTGATAAAATGAAATCGCCTTTTGGTTATGGAGTATAATCCTAAATTACTTCTAATTGAGTAAGAATTTTTCTTCCTTGGATGTAAGGAAACAAGTTTGTAGCCCAAGACCAAGAGACATCTAGCAAGAGTGGAAGTGTACCTCCTTACAAACCACCGATGAGTTATTTCAAGTGACCAAGTTTTGTTTGCACACGATGATGTAGATGGACATCAAGGTCTCGAGATCATATCAATAGAAGTTAGGCTAATAACCCTGAATATTGTAGGATTTTTCTTGTTTTGAAATTTATTTTTAAAAATGAAAAAAAAGAGATATGAAAACCGATATAAACATCTATATTAATATAATAAAAAATTGAAAATAATATAACAAAAAAATTAAAACTTTTGGTTATGTCTATATTACACCAAATTAATTCAACAAACCATAAAGTTATAGTATTTATGTGAAGTTTCAAAGATCATCCTTGATAAAAACTTTTAAAGTTGTCTAGAGGATTTATGTGAGAGTGTGTAGATATGCATTCATGTATATAATTTGTAGGGAAAATATGATTGTTTCTCAAGTAATTTATTGTGAGCAGAGGATATTGTTATTGACCCAACAACTATTGCAATGGTTGTAGTCTACACCACTCACAAGGATGCATACAAAAGTGTCATACAATATATATTATTTGCTCATTTGCATTATGTTCATACTATTGCATGGGATCCACTAAGATAATACATGGTATTGTTGAGTTCTCATGGGGCTAACAAGTTTCATATGAACAAGATTCATAATGATAGAGCGAAGAGTTAAGGTATCCTGTGACATCCACCGAGCGTGCACACTCCTTGGGAAGACTTGGGGATGAGTCAAGCAAGAGAAAAAAAGGGGCATGCAATCGATTAAGAGAACAAAGACATGCGGGTGTGAGAAAGAGCACCTTGGGTGCACGATGGTGACATACAACACCAAGGGGGAACACACCCTACTTGCCTTGCAAAGGTTGGTGGAGACTTGGGTTGCATTTGGGCAAGGACAGGGGGAATTGGGTGCATGCCCAAGGAGTGGACCCATTTTCCCTTGGCCGCATGGATGTGTTTGAGAGGTTGGATGACACCATCATCACACCCACAAAGATTCACGTTGATCGACACAAGGAACGCACAAGGAAAGGGGCGCGTGCCCAAGGATGGGGTACGTTAGTCCAAGAGACATGGCGGTTGATGAGAGCATAGAATTATTTGTGTACGTTGGTTCTGTGAAGGGGCACGTTGATTCATTTGGACGTGATGGTTAGCGAAGGGGCTAGACACACCTAAAGGATGCGACAATTTGTGATGGGGACTTTTGGAGTCTATATAAGAACACAAGGGCACACAACCAAGGAAGGTAAGAGTTTTGGAGGAGCAAGAAGACATAGAGAGCAAGTCCGAGGCAAAGTTCTAAGGCAAGGGAGAACTGAGGCAGAGTCAAGTTGTTAAGTTGTTAACAATATTGTCTAAGTGTTAAGTTGTTAACAATATTGTCTAAGCATACAAGTGAGTTGCACAGAGTTCGAGTGTGACTCCCCTGCAGCCTAGAACAGAGTATGGGTATTCTCTAAGTGAAGACATTGTTGATATTACTGTAGCTATGAGAGGTATTAACCTCTATGTGTAACCTTTGACGAGTCTAGAATATTTCGGGAAGCAAGAGAAACCCTAGAAGATTAGGAAATAACCTTAGAAGACAAGTTGACTCAAGATAATAATTTATATTAAATTATTATCCTCCAGAAGTAGAAGTCAACCCAGTTAGGTCACTTGGAGGACTATAAATAAGAGGGCGCTAGAGCTCATTTTTCACTCTCACTCTCACAATTTCATAAGGACAAGTGGTGCACATGACTAGAGGAGAGCTGCAACTATTGTAGTGGTGACTTGGTCTTTGGTTATGGTTGGACTTTCTACTTTGTTATGGTTTGGACTTTCTACTTGGTACACTAGCTTTGGAGAGAGGTATGCTACCTTGGTTGGATATTGGTTCTAGGGTTTGCTTTCAGAATTATTCTATCTATAATGGTTAATGTGCTCAAGGGTGGCCTTTGTGCCTATGGTTGGGTGACAATATTGCTATTGTCTATGGTGAAATGAGCACACCTATTATTCTAACAGGTTATGGGCCCACACTATCTTTGGAGAGTCTAACCATTGAAAGGTAGATTGGGAGGATTTTCTCAATTGTAGTTGCAGATGCAGTCAAAGTTTTGCTGCAACAACAAAATCCTAACCCTCGTGTTGAGGCACCTTAAGTGAAGTGCTTGACCTAATTCCTGGATAACCTAGTGCACCCTAGCCTAGCACACCTCCTAGTACTCTCAACAAGCCAAGGCATCAATTTTGAGTTTTTGGTCAAAGTCAAAGGTTGACCAAGTCAAATTCAAAAGTTGACCAAGTCAAATAAGTCGTGACTTACTCTATGAAGTCAGAAAACAAGTTAGAAGGGGCTTCTAACTCCATAGCATGGAAGACAAGTATTGACCTCATCCTTTCCAAGAACAAAGTGTTGGATATTGTGAAAGGAAAGATCATGGAACCACAGTTTGAAAAGGGAAAAGAGAAGGAACCTCAAAACATTGCGGTAATGGAGAATTTCAAGGACAATGACATCAATACTATGAGAATCATAGTGGACTCTATATAGGACCATTTAATAGTCTACATTTCTCATCTTGACTCATCTAAGAAGATGTACGATGCCCTAACTAACCTTTGCTTAGTCAGAAATATTGGACAAGTGATGAGTATGAAGAATGAGCTCACTGACATGAAAATGAATGATGATGACAACATAACATCATACCTTGTAAGAATCTCTCAGTTAGGATATCGACTACAAGATATCCGGGAAATCATTTCAGAAAAGGAACTAGTAAATATAGTACTTAATGGCCTTCCCAAGACATGGGATGCATTTTCCGCAAACATGAACACAAGAACAAAGTATCCCACATTTGAAGAACTTTAGAATTTCTATGCACAAGAATAATCAAGGATTAACACAAAAGAGAAATCCCAAAAGAAAGATGATGATCAAGCCTACATAACAAAGTTCAAGAAATTCAGGAATAAGAAGAAGTTTGGTACAAGGAAGAGACTAAATCAATAAAAGGATATGTCAAAAATACAATGCTTCAACTATAAAAGATATGGTCACTACAGGAACCAATGTCCCGAGTTAAATAAAAGGAAGGAAACACACGAAGCAACAGTTGCCAAAGAAAAAGAACCCTCAAAGAAAGTCAAGCAAGATGAAGTATACTTCTTATACTAGTCATGGTAACAATATTATTCTGTAACACAGTCCTTGCACATACCATGTTTACGTACATATCATGTGTATATATTTCTTAGAAGATAAGATGGTTAGTGGTAATGAAACAATACCTATGGGAGAAGAACAAGATAAGGATTGCCATTACAATGACCACTAGTAATGTATTTGAAAAGGATGCATTACGTTGACTATCTTTGGTGACAATCCCTATGGAAGTTATCAAAATTATATATAAGTAATAACTGCCAGACGAGCCACAATCATAACCAAGCTTGAAGAGACCCAGAAGGAGTCAGACCAGAAAGAAGTTAGTAATCAAGAGGAAACTAGAATAGACTTGTGACACTTTACAGAAAGCAAGAAGGATGCACACATAAACATGGAATCTCTCAGATAGAGGGAGATGATTGCAGAATTCCAAAATAAGAGCATGCATATTTCTCATTCATGCATGAAGTTGGGATTAGGAGAGAACTAATCCTTAATGATGTGAACCATTAAGTAACCTTTGAAGACTATGGAGTATCTATCCATGTTCTTCATTAGAAGTAGTAGCCATGATAAACAACACGTGTTCAGTTAGACTCTAGAAGAAGTCTTATTTGAAAAGAAGCTCTGAATATCCTTGGTTTTCCATCTACATTTTTGTTCCTATGACGAAAAAGAAGAAGTTGGAACCTTTAGAAATGAATGACATATAATCTATAGAAGAGTCCATGGACTCCAACATTGAAGAGAAACATGAGGAAGAACATGAAGTTTCCAAGAAAGAAAGAAAATTCAAAACAACCAATTGAACCAACTATTATAGCGAGAATCATAAGCATACTGACATGTTTTGAACCCAATGGAAGCAGTCAAACATAAGGAATGGAAGGAAGCTATGATGAAGAACAATGTATGTGAGAAATTGTGAAAAATACTTATGAATGGAAGCATTGATAGATATAAGTCGAGATTCAGAACTAGAGGGTTCTCCTAGAAGGAGGGATAAGACTACAATGATATCTTGTTCTAGTAACCATATATACCTCTAGTTGATCCATAATATCTCTTGTAGTATCCATGGGTTGGAGTTTACATCAGATGGATGTAAAAAATGTTCTTCTCAACATAGTAATTGAAGAAGAAGCATATGTAGAACAACCTAAAGGTTTCGAGGTATACCATAAACAAAACCATGTATGCATATAGAATAAGACCTTGTACGGATTCAAGCAACCTGGTGCAGAGCCTCTCATGTACAACAAAAGTGTGGCGAAAACTTCCTATGACAGAGGAAGTGTATCGAAATGGTTCTTCAGAAGTCCGAGACGATGAATTGCAAATCTGTGGAAAACTCCCATGATGACATATTTGAAGAAGTTGAGAGACTCTGATCCAGTAGACCCGTCCTCATATTGGTAATTGATTAGCTCCTTGATGGATTCAATGAATATTATGACGAACATTTGCTTTGCTGTAAACATGTTGAGCCAATTCCAGGTGGAACCTAGCCACAAGAATTGAAAAATTGCAAAGCATGCCTTGAAATATCTTCGTGGGACGTTTGAGTTATGATATACAAATGGATGGATTTATCGGTTCATATTGGACATGGAGTGAATATAATAGAAGAAGTACTTCTTGGATATGTTTCAGTTTGAGCTTTTCCACAATATCATGGGCAAGTAGGAAACAAAAGTCTGTTGTACTCAACACTGCAGAAACATAATATATTGCAACTTGTGATGCTTGTACGAAAGCAGTGTGGCTCTGTAAGCTGATTTTTGGACTGTTTGATCAGGTGGTGGATTCAATTGTGATATATTGTGATAACTAGAGCTGTGTAAAGCTCTCAGAGAACCCAATGTTCCATGACAGGTTGAAGCACATTGATATCAAGCATTATTTTCTACGTGATAAAGTCCATAAGGGAGAAGTAGTTCTCCATTATATCTCCATTGATGAGCATATAACAAATATTTTGGTAAAGCCTCTGTCCAAGATGAATTTTTTTCATACTTAAGGGACAAGCTGGGACTCATGGAGATGAATTCTTTATTGAAAAGGTAAGTGATTACTTCCTATGTTGGGAGGGAGCTTGGATGGGTTTTCTTCATATGGATGAAGTCATTTTCCATTTTGGAAAATGGTCTAGGTTGAGTAGTCACTTTCCAGTACGGAAAGTGATCCAATATTCTTGATGGAAAGTCATTTTCCAGTTTGGAAAATGGTCCAGGTTGGGAAGTCACTTTCCTGTCCAGAAAGTGGTCTAATATTTTTGATGGAAAATCATTTTCCAGTTCAAAAAATGGTCCAGAATGGACAGTCATGGTCCAACAGATTGGTGATGTACCATAGACAATGATTCCCCTTATGACCGGTGTGGGGGAATGGTCTAGGATAGTAATTCTCCTTGGCAGTCACTTTGAGAAGTGGTCAAGTAGAATGGTCCACCTCTCTAGGCAGTCATTCTTTCGAAGTTCACATTTGTGAGCAGTTTCGAAGAATGGTATGATGTAGGAGGTTGGTGCAGGACAATAATTTCCATAAGAAATGGTCCAAATAGTCATTCCTTAGGGTAGACTCATTCTCTCCAGGTTGCACTATGAATCATTCCAGAAGAATGGCCTAGTTAGGTTGAATGCTCCAGGTTCAACAATTAGGGACAATAATTCCCTAGGGTAGACTCATTCTCTCCAAGTTTCACTGTGAATCATGCCGAAAGAATGGCCCAATTAGGTTGAATGGTCCAGGTTAAGAAATCAGGGACAATTATTATTCTATGCTTGGGAAGAATAGTCTAGACATCCCATGACTAATGTTTAACTTTATGAGGGAAAATGATCTTCCAGATCTCACAGATGTGAGTGGAAGAGTGTCCTAGATGATTCAGTTCATATCTTGACATTGTTGATATCATATGATATGATTGTTGTGGAGACCGTATGTCTCTAGACATTAGTTGTATGCTACTGTGGTGGGTGTGATCCACTGGTAGTGACTATGTGTCACTGGTTAGTAGTTGTGTGCTACTAGGAGTGTTTGTGTACCACTGGATAGTAGTTGTATACTACTATGAATAGACACAATTGTGTTCTATTGGATGGCATTGTTCTGATTGCCATAGATACTATCTAGTTGGATAGTGATGATGGTGCTCGTGATTTGATTATGAGATAGCCTTTGTGGCTATGATGATGCTACTAGGTGAATAGTTTGTTTTTGATCAAGACCATTTCCTTTAATTCCTCCCTAGGTTGGAGGGAGTGTTGATATTACGGTAGTTGTGGGAGGTATTAACCTCTACGTGTAACCTTTGACGAGTCTAGAATATTCTGGGAAGAAAGAGAAGCCCTAGAAGATTAGGAAATAACCTTAGAAGACAAGTCGGCTCAAGATAATAATTTATATTAAATTATTATCCTCCAGAAGTAGAAGTCGGCCCAGTTAGGTCACTTGGAGGACTATAAATAAGAGGGCTCTAGAGCTTATTTGTCACACTCACTCTCACAACTACATAAGGACAAGTGGTGCGCACGACTGGAGGAGAGATGCAACTGCTACAGTGGTGACTTGGTCTTTGGTTATGGATGGAATTGCTACATGGTTATGGTTTTGACTTTCTACTTGGTACACTAGCTTTGGGAATAGGTACACTACCTTGGTTGGTTATTGGTTCTAGGGATTGCTTCCAAAATTATCCTGTCTATCAAGTTTAAGGTGCTCGAGGGTGGCCTTTGTCCCTATGGTTGGGTGACATTAGTTTCTCTTGTTCTTGGATGTATGCTTAAATGACTAAGTGTTAAGTTGTTAACAATATTGTCTAAGTATACAAGTGAGTTTCACAGATTTGGAGTGTGACTCCCCCGTAGCCTAAAATAGAGTATGGGTATTCTCTAAGTGAAGACGTGACTTGGAGAATATCCAATCTCTCTCTCTCTCTCTCTCTCTCTCTATATATATATATATATATATATATATATATATATATTATTCTAGTACGTATTTACAATAAGAATTGGTGATCCTTATATATAATCAAGGCGGAAAGACATGACTGAATACGTAACCCTCCACTACTAAGTATTAAATATAAAGTATTGTTTGACAGTTAATTATTTGGTATATTACAAGTAACTTTTTCTCTGAAATGCTTTGTCCACGAAGCATTGGTAACGCAGGATAATTCGATCAAAATTCTTCATTTTCCTAGGTAGCTTCATATTCAGGAAGGTTCCTCCACTTAATAATATATTCATTTAAAATTCTAGAAACAAAGGATTTTGGATTTGACTTCTAAGATGAACTCGAGCTCCATAATTAGCTTTCCTTCTTCATCCAGTAAGGGTAGTTCTATCTGTACATGGGTTATTGGGCCCAACTTTTTCTTCAAACACGAAACATTGAAAATATCACGCAATTTTTTCTTGTTAGATATATCAAGTGAATAGGATACTTGGCCTATCCTCTTACGAATTTGATAGGGGCCATAAAACTTGAGTGCAAGTTTATTGTTTTTGTAGTTTTTGAGCGAGTTATGTTTGTATGGCTAGAGACAAATGAACCAATAGTCTCCTACCTCAAATTCACGATCGATTATCTTCAAGTCCACTTGTTGTTTGATTTGATTCCTTGACTTCTCAATATGGGTCTTGAGAATATGAAAGATTTCATCAAAAGTGGCTAGGTAATATTTCACCGCATGAGCTTTGAAGTTTGTGACAACATACTCTTTTATCGATGGGGGAGGATATCCATATAAATCTCCAAAGGGAGTCATTTTTGTCGAAATGTGATAAGTAGTATTATACCACCATTATGATTGATGCAACCAATTGTGCCATTGTGATTTACGGTCATTCACAAAATTTCGTAGGTACCCTTCAAGGCATTTATTTACCACTTCAGTCTACCCATCAATTGGTGGATGGTAAGAAGTATTCATGGTTAAGGTGGTCCCAACTTGATGGAAAAATTCCTTCCAAAAGTTATTGGTAAAATTGGAATCCCTATCACTGACAAAAACCTTGGGAAACCCATGGAGTTTGTAGATATTTTTTATGAAGCTATCAACAACTTGAATGGCCTTTTATTTTGAGGATATCCCAATGAAGTGAGCATATTTAGTTAATTAGTATACAACTACAAACATGATAACTTTCCCATTCGAGGTGGGAAGACCTATGATAAAATCCATAGACATATTTGTCCATTTTTTATTAGGAACATGAAAAGGTTGAAGGAGACCTGGAGAAGTGACTGTTTCAAACTTTTTGCACTGACAAGTGTTACATTCTACCACTTTTTTTTGGACATCATTCTTCATTCCCTTCCAAAAGAAGGATTGTCGTATATTTTAGTAAGTTTTGAAAAATCCTACATGACATGCAAAGAGGGAGTCACGATTTTCTTTTAATATTTCGAATTTGAACTTGGAAGAGTTAGGTAAATATATCCTTCCCTTGTACCAAAGTATGCCATTTTCTCATGTAAAATTTGGTCCTGTTCCATTGTTTCTTTCAACCTCCTCGATCAACTTTCTTATCTCCGTGTTTTTCACATAATCACCTTTAACATATAAGATCCATTTAGGAGTGATTGCTGAAATAACATAGAGTGTCGCATCACCCTCATCCTTCCTTGATAATCCATCAACAACCGAATTATCCTTTCCCTTCTTATAGAGAATCTCAAAATAAAAAACTTGGATTTTACTTACCCATTTGTGTTCTTCTGCGAATAGACTCTTCTAGTTTAATAATGATCTAAAAATGAAGAAGATTTGTATTCTTGAAAATATTTGCAAGTTAAATTTTATGTTTTAAAAGCAAATGGATCAACTTTTCAACACATTATTAATAGGATTTACTCATTCAAGATGCATATAAACAATATCATAATCAATGAACATAAAACACTTAACACAACAAATGATAAAGGAGTTCACCCCTCTCTTGGGCTACATCTCCTGGTCCAGCTTCCAATGGATAATTAGTATTATTTGCTCAAAGTGCTCAAAAACGTGCTTTACAATGCTCAAAATGACTAATAGACTGCTCCAATGGCTTCAGAACGTCCAAAAACCCCTAGCTGGGCTTTTTCGGCCCCTCATTTGGCCAAAAAACGAAGAAGTTAGACTGCCTTGAAGTCTCCCCTTCAAGCTTGCTGTCTCTGCAACTACAAAATGCACCTCCCCTGGCTCAACCTAGCCCACACGCAATTTTAAAGTGTAAAAACCTGGAACCAGGTGCAACAGCACCACCGGTCCAAACCGTCGAACCGTTTACGCGCTGGCCCTAACTACCATGGTCCCTGGGCACATGGCAGTCATACGACCGCGCCAACACACAACAGGGCTAATGGTTAAATAACCGTTGGAACCATATGTTAAACCCACGCGCGTTGGTACAGTGGTCACATGGTAAACCGTGCACATATATATCAAACAGTTACAATATATGGTTACGGTGGTAACCACCGTAACGCTGGTCGCATATAATATAACACATGACCATGGGCCAGGGCTTAGCCCCGGCCCGGTCCACACCCATATATACAATATAAAAATGTTAAATACAATGTTTAAAACATATATAACAAGGAACATACGTGGGTGCGCCGGTTGGGCGACCTTTCCCAAAGCTTTACCCTTGCCCCAGAGGTCACGGGGTCGACTCCCGCTGAGTGCAAAGGTTTTAACAAATAAATAAGTGACACGTGGCGGCCTGTGATTGGGCCACGTGTCGCATTCCCATTCGTTGCCAACAAAACACGCCATATGCCAACTGTCTACCACGTCAGCATACAGTCTGCCATGACATCCGTATGGTCTGCCACGTCATCGTCCGTACGGACTGTACGAACTTGTACAGTCAACATCCCTTTTTTACCTGTTTGCCATTTTGAACAAAACGCGATATCTCTCGCTCCCAACGTCCATTTGAACCCAAACAAGTTGTGTTGGGTTCACAACGATGAGGCCTACACTCTCGTCCGATTTGAAGCAATTCCAAACACTTTGAATTTTTGAGCAAAATTTGATCCCCTGATCACACCTCCCCATTGGAAAGCTTTTGGACCTCCAAAAGACTATATTCAGTCTATTTGAAGATGAGGGTATAGTTCCCTCACCCTTCCAACCTCAATCCACTTGGATTTGCTTGGATTTGTACCTTTAAGACCAACTCAAAG
>JASDQU010010304.1:55901-90842 GCA_032191745.1 Picea mariana | reverse complement strand
TCATGTCCTCCTGAGTCTTGGATTCCCACCAAATGAGTGTTGCACTATCCAATCTTAAAGAAGCAAGCTGAATTTTGGTTTCATCATCTTGAATTTTTTGTATTCTACAATATACCTCAATCTGACGTATCCAATTATCTAATTTCTTAGCATTAACTTCTCCATTGTATATTGGCAATTCGAATTTAATATCAAGCTTTAATGAAGGAATTTGTGAAGGAGTTTTACCATGTCCCTTTGAAGAATTCGGAAGAGGTCTTGAACTGGTAGAAGAAGAAGAAGAAGAAGATGATGGAGGAGAGGGTGGTGGAGAGGCACCATTCCCTCCATTTCCATTTGGAGTTTTATCACCACTGTCTCCCTTATGCTTTGAAGGGTTGGAGCCTTCACCTTGAAACAATGTATTCCTTTCTATCAAGATCTTCATCATCTCTCTCATTTCCATGACAGCCTTTCTGAGATCTTCATCTTCTGCAGGAACACGTTCATGACTCTCTTCATGAGCCATACTTGGTGAATGCCTCCTTGAAACTTGCGGTGACAGAATATGTTTCCTCCTTGAAGGATGTGAACTTGGATCTACAAGTTGACCTTCTCCTCTTGTGAGTTTCAACCTTGTGAGCATCAGAAAACAAAACACTTGCAAATAATCAAGTCTTCAAAAACCAGTGCTTTAATACCAACTTGATCTAAAAATGAAGAAGACTTGTATTCTTAAAAATATTTGCAAGTTAAATTTTATGTGTTAAAAGCAAATGGATCAACTTTGTAACACATTATTAATAGGATTTACTCATTCAAGATGCATATAAACAACAACATAATCAATGAACATAAAACACTTAACACAACAAATGATAAAGGAGTTCACCCCTCTCTTGGGCTACATCTTCTGGTCCAGCTTCCAATGGATCATTAGTATTATTTGCTCAAAGTGCTCAAAAACGTGCTTTACAATGCTCAAAATGACTAATAGATTGCTCCAATGGCTTAAGAACGTCCAAAAACCCCTAGCTGGGCTTTTTTGGCACCTCGTTTGGCCAAAAAATGAATAAGTTAGACTTCCTTGAAGTCTCCCCTTCAAGCTTGCTGTCTCTGCAACTACAAAATGCACCTCCCCTGGCTCAACCTAGCCCACACGCAATTTTAAAGTGTGAAAACCTGGAACCGGGCGCAACCACACCATCGATCCAAACTGTCGAACCGTTTACGCGCTAGCCCTAACTACTAAGGCCCGTGGGCACATGGCAGTCATACGACCGCACCAACACACAACAGGGCTAATGGTTAAATAACCGTTGGAACCGTATGTTAAACCCGCGCGCGTTGGTACAGTGGTCACATGGTAAACCACACACATATATATCAAACGGTTACAATATATGGTTACGGTGGTAACCACTGTAACGCTGGTCGCATATAATATAACACATGACCATGGGACGGGGCTTAGCCCCGGCCCGGTCCATGCCCATATATACAATATAACAATGTTAAATACAATGTTTAAAACATATATAACAAGGAACATACATGGGCGCCCCTGTTGGGCGGCCTTTCCCAAAGCTTTACCCTTACCCTGGAGGTCACGAGGTCGACTCCCGCCGAGTGCAAAGGTTTTAACAAATAAACAAGTGACACGTGGCGGCCTGTGATTGGGCCACGTGTCGCATTCCCATTCACTGCCAACAAAACACGCCATATGCCAACTTTCTACCACATCAGCGTACGGTCTGCCACATCATCCGTACGGTCTTCCACGTCATTGTCCGTATGGACTATACGGACTTGTACAGTCAGCATCCCTTTTTTGCCTATTTGCCATTTTGAACAGAACACGATATCTCTTGCTACCGATGTCCGTTTGAACCCAAACAAGCTGCGTTGGGTTTGCAATGATGAGGCCTACGCTCTCGTCCGATTTGAAGCGATTCCGAACACTTTGAATTTTTGAGCAAAATTTGATCCCCTGATCAAATAAATATTTTAGCTGTTGTGGTCCATATTGACCATAAAATTAGCACCCAATATGTATTGTTTCCATTTTACCAAGGCATGAATAATTGCTAGCATTTCCTTGTTGTAAGTAGATTTGGTCTGCTCCTTGGGTTTTAATCTTCAGTTTTCGAAGGCAATGGGATGATTTTTTTGCATGAGCATGGATCTTATTCCTATTCTAGAGCATCCCACTCGAGGAAAAAATGACTTTGTGAAGTCCAGGGCTTCCAAAATAGGAGTGGATGTCAATAAAGTCTTCATTTTCCTGAAACAATCTTTAGCTTCATTGTTCCATCTAAATGCATATTTTTTCAACAACGTTGTTAGCAGTGCCATGATATCTGGATAGTTTTTTTTTTTAAATCTTCCATAATATCCTGTAAGACCTATAAATACTCATAGTGATGTGATCGTTTTAGGACTAGGCCACTCTGTAATTGCCATAATTTTCTTTGGGTCTACCTTGATTCCTTTAGCTGATACAACATGACCCAAAAATTCTATCTCTTTTTGTCCAAAACTACATTTTGACTTATATGCATAAAACCTATTTTCTTTTAAAAGCTTCAATATAGTCTCTACATCCTTAAGGTGTAGGCTCTAATTTTTATTGTAAACAAGTATATCATCAAAGAAGACAAGTACAATTTCCTCAAGTACAAATGGAATAAATCATTCATTACTTGTTGGAAGGTAGCTGCTACATTATACAACTCAAATGACATAACACATAATTTGTACAAGCCTTCATGGGTGCATAATGCAGTTTTGGGAATGTCCTCTTCTCAAATTCTAATATGGTAATACCCTTATTTAAGTTCAAGCTTGGAGAAATACTTAGCACTATAGAGCTTGTCTAATAGTTCACCCATAAATGGAATGGTGAATTTGTTTTTTATGGTGATTTTGTTCAGTGCTCGATAATCAACACATATTTTGTAGGACCCATCCTTTTTTCTTACAAGTAGGATTGGAGTTGAGTATGGAATCTTGCTTCTAGATATAACACCACAATCCAATAACTATTGAACCAATCATTCAATTTCAGATTTATGATTGTGGGATTTTCTATAGGACTTCCTTCTAATTATATATGAACTAAAGATTAATTCTATAATGCGATCTCTGGATCGTGTTGGAGTGAGACCTCGAGGCATGTCCTAAAAAATGGTACTATGTTTTCCAAGAATCTCATCAATACCTTTAGGAACATCAATTTCATTAGAGGACACCTACATTGAATAACAATGTAAAAGGTAATCTTGGGCTCCTTTCTTAATCATCTTCTCCATTCTATTAGACGAGGCTGTTTGAGGGGGTGGGATTTTGATTCCATAAACTTATATTTCCTCCCATTTTTCAGAGAACCTAAGGATTTTTTTTGTTGTAAGTTTAACCCTACTGTACCAACCATGGACAACCATTGGGATGCTAATACCACATCCACTCCAATTTCCATGACATACATGGAGGATTGTGACTGATAATCATTAATAAGCAATTTAACTTTATGACAGTTCCCTTTGCATAAGGTAGTTTTATTCCCTGGGATTGTGACTTGAAGTACATAAAAGGGACAAACAAACATGTTTATTTTATTTTATTTATTTATTTATTATTATTATTGTTATTTTTTAATTTTAGTATCAATGAAATKATGAGAACTCACACTACATAGTATCAATGAAATTATGAGAACTCACACTACATATTAACATTGTCATTCTTGTCTTTTTAATGTATCCATAAATATTCATATTTCGGGTTTCTGAAATGCYGGTCATTGCAATAAATGAGAGTGTTGGAGAGGAATTATGATGGTCATATCCTYGAGGATTTYTTAATTYTTCATTTGAATTATCTAAATATTTGTTGYATGGAGATGAATTGCCTATCTCCTTGTAGTTATCACTCTGTACCTCACATAGATAGAATTTCTTGCTCTTGCACTTGTGGTTTGGCCTCCAATTCGGAGCATGGCATCTAAAGCACTGATTTTTGTCATCCTTTGCGTCAAATGGTGAAATCCTTTTATTACGGGAATATACTTTTGGTTTAGTTTCTTATATTGGGATTGTTGTAACTTGAGATGGTTTCCGACTGTTTAGAAACCATGCCAAGACATATTTAAACCTGCTTTAGGCCACAAGCTAGATCTTGGACCAAATAGGGATTTCTCATATGATTTAAGAACATTAGCTTCCCACTCTCACTAAGTAGCAGTTCTAACAATTAAGCTCAAGTTGCCAGATATGATGGTAAAGAATTGGATAAACAAGGCTGAGGATAATCTGGACAGTGGACTGGAATAAAAATTGTAACTTTCAAATTAGAAGGCCTGATCCACTGGGCATGGAGTCTCACATAACATAACATAAAATCTGATAGGTGATAGAGTGAGGAAAATAAAAAAACATAAATCTAAAAAATGGCAGAGGGCAAGAGAAATCTCTATCAATCCGAGATGAAGAAAATAAGTTGGGCATAGAGATCATGAATCCAACATACGAAATGAACATTTGAATCTGGGTATTAGAAGAATGAATCCAGACACAAAATATTCAAAAATTTTGATTACAATATTTGAATGTATTCATCATGGAAAAAGTTTGTAGTAGAAATATTTTAACTATATCAGGAATACACTTATTGACAGTGGAAGTTATAGCAAATTGTCCAAGCTGCATATCAAAATTGCATTGAAAGAATAGACATGGAATTACAAGGAATTTAACACATATAACATGGAGGTAAACAGGGCTCTGTTATATTGAGGGATGAATCCAATGAATGATTCTCTCTGATTTATAAATTTACAAAAGGATGGCCTCACAGGCTCATCCTCCAAGAAAACACAATCTTCACTTTGCCAAAAAACTTCCTAACCTATGTCCCTGCTCGAGAAGTCCTCTGCTGCTTATATTCTCTTTGGTTGCTGAATGAATCCTTTCATTCCTAGGATTGATTTCTTAATTGTTGCCTCAAAAACTAAATTTGTTTGATTTGTTTTACCATAAATAACATAAATAACCTTGAAGAAAAATGTCCTTTGGAGAGCTCGATGCCTTTATTTGTTTAGTTGTCCATCTTTTCTAATAATAGAATTTATGTTGCTATAATTACTCTGTTGACTGCCAACTGCTTTACTTTGCCACCTGTTTATTCTTTCATTGATTCTTTTAACTCTTCTAAATGCTCTCTTCATAGTATATTATAACAATTCCTTTAATAAAAGAAATAATCTATTGTGAAAAGTAATAATAAGTCTACTAATCAAGAATTGAGATGAGTTGATGATATCCTCTTAAAGTAATACCTGGCATTCTATTAGAAATATTGTAACTTCCTCCCATGATAATGAACCGACAATAACACTAGAGAAACTCAAGGTAAATTTATTGGACCGCTGGTTATTTTTATTCCTTATCGCCATCTCTTCTTTCATCAAAATATTTTCTGTTAATGTAGCGTCCCTTGGCATCACATTGGTGCTTTGTTAAAGTTGAAGTATCGTTGATCTAGCCTTATGGTTTAGTGCTAGGTACTGGCCATAAAAGAGTCGATATCGAGACACTAACATTCCATAACTATAATGTAATTTCTTTTTGCGAAGCTTTCCACAACAAATACTGGTGATAGAAGTTTCTAAAAACCCCTATGCAACAAATCGACCAATAATCTTGCCAACCATTTGCCAACCATTTGGATTACAGATCTCAAGGATAAATTGCCATTAAAGGTTTTGTAAATCTCAACAAGGATATAATCAAAGTGAGTTCCTATAGGTAGATTAACACAGAGTGATGTTGTTTCCAAGTAAGAGTATGCCTTCAAAAAGGCTTCTAATTGATGAGATTCAAGATTCATTACAAAAGATGGTTCATTGAATTGAATAAATATTGCACCAACTGCCTCCGACTCAGACATGACTTGCTTATAAATTAGAAGGATTGCCTCAAGAAGAGAAAGAATATTTGAAGTTATTTGCTATGCCCTTCATGAGTTTAGATATGAGAAAGTATGACACGACTCCTCCAATCACAGGTACACTATCGATTCCCATCTCCTTAGCTTCCTTGTATTCTGCCATGATCTTGTGTAAAAAGTAAACGAATTTGATCTCATGGCCCAATTATGGAACAATATAATGATAGTTGGTATCAAATTACTTGGCCATTTCCATTGCAGAGAGTGTGGCATTTCTAAAGGGAACTAGAGCCACAATAATTTGCAGTGGTGACCCTCGAGGGGGAAACACCAGACCTTTATCACCCCATGACATCAATCGTATGAGTAGTGTATTCCCATCATTTTTTCCAAATCTCTTCCACTATGCGCGAACAAATCACCCTCGATATTGCTTTGATGTTTGTAGATGACCCGCATGAAGTGGTACCAATCCAACATAGTTTGAATCTTTCCATTACTCTCCTACTCAATAGCCAATGCATCCCTGTGAATTGTGGCGAGCTCATATCAAATCTCCTTATGAAAGTAGAGGAAAACCAAAATTGGGTATTTGTGAGCGAAATGTGGCATATAAACCTTTGAGGGATCCACGAACCCTATTGGCATTTTAATAGGATTCAAGATTTCTTGCGCGTACTGAAGCTCTATCAAAGAATAACCATACCATCTTGAACACCTCAAAGAAACAAGGTTTTTTCAATAATACCAATCATTCCAAGTGTCGACCTCTCATTCTTTGTAGGGGGTTAATGTGTGGTTTTCAAAACCGTGGTGGTGGTGGGGGCACAATCGCCCTGCTATCGCCACGTCACATTCCTTCAAATCATGGTTAAGTATTACGACCCCCCATACTTTAGTTAAATGTCAAGAATGTTGGGGGGGGGGATACAATGAGGACCATTGGATCTCCTTTGCAATGAACCGTTGGATCATATTCCCTTCCTTTTTAACTCATGGTCATATAAACTTTAGATAATAATAAATTATTGTCAATGCACTTAGGGAATAAAAGATTTATAGGTTTATTTTATGACTTGGCCATACAATATGAGCTTTAAAACATAACTCAAGAAATAATGTAATATTTTGAGTGAAACACTTCACTCAATACAAGATCAAGGTAAAGATTAAGGCTAGGGTTCAAATGAAACTTTTAAGACGAGAGAAAAGAAAACGAAAGAGGTCAAATTAGAGTTGAAAGGAATTTTAGTAATGAGTAATAAAATCCATTTTAGGCGAAAACTAACATAAATTAACAAAGTCAATTCATGTTACAACAAGGACCAAGAGAATTTTTGCAAGGACATGAGTTTTTCTTCAATAATTCTGGCATTTAGTTGTGCTTTCTCAATGTCATTTATATCTAACATTTTGATTTCATTTCTTATGTTTTCTTTCAATCCTGATATGACAACTTGTAAGATATGTTCGTTTGATAATTATAGCATGCAAGTAGCTAACACATGTAATTCATTAAAGAATTCATCCACCCACCCCAACTATTGCAATCGAGCAAGTTTGGAGAAAACTTTTGTTTTCTTGATGTCTCAAAACCTCTTGAAAAAATGTTGTTTGAATGTATCCTAGTTTCTTGACTAGGCCTTCGAGTGCCACCACAAGAACCAATCACAAGTCGATCCTTCTAAGTGCAATTATGTGGAATTTATTTTTTCTTCAATTTGGTGCAAATCAAAATAACACCCGAGTCTGTTTGTTTATCTAGTGGTCTCTCTATCATCCTCTCTGTCAAATATGGGTACATCAAATTTTAGTTTTTGTGTAATTCCATTAAAGGAACCAAAGTTAGATGAATGCTTGGGCCATGGAAAAGTGGAACGTGAATTCGAACTGCTCAATCATTTTCTCATGCCTTCCAATTATTTAATTTTGGCCTAATGGTTATTAGATTTATTGATCCAATCTTTCAAACCCTATTCCAGTGATGCAAGTCTCCAAGGAATATCATTAATTTCCTTGGCTTTTAGGAGGAATCCATTAATAATATCCATATCAAAGTTCCATAGTTTGTTGGAGATCTCAACTACATAAGGTTTAATTCCTTTAATGTCTACATCCTCAATCTTGTTGGAAATTACATCTATTGACTATTTTAAACCTTTCATCTCATTGTTGAAATCTTTGGTAGGTGATGGTGATGTAATGCTTAGATTGCCAATAACTAAGGATTTCTTGGGATTCTTTGTCTTCCTTGTGAACATTGAGAATTATGAATAATTTCTCTACCTGCCTGAAATAATGAAGGTGGAGCACACCTTCGCTAGAGGTTTCTCCACTGTCCATGCTTAGATCGAGTAGAATGTATGGTCACATGTAGAGGTGAAGAAGAGGCAGGATGCATAGTGGGGAGATGCAATGGACGGTCGCGCATAGAGGTAAAACACACAATGATATGGACATGCCTAAGGGTGACGATGAGGGACAATGTGTAGTGGGGAGATGCAATGGATGGTCATGCACATAGGTGAAACACGTAGTGGTATGGACATGCACAAGGGTGAAGAAGAGGTGGGACATGGAGTGGGGACATGTAGTGGTATGGACACGTGAAAAGGTGGGACGCGTGGTGGTATGGACATGTGGGAAGAATGAGAAGAAGTGTAGCAGAGGTATGTGGTAGATGATGGGTGGAAGAAGTTGAAGAACAAAAAATGGAGGATGCATGAGGATGTTGAGGGTTTCAAAAGGTGGACAGGGTGGACCAAGAGGAATGACACATTAGAGAAGAATGAAGTGGGCAATAATGAGGACAAATGCTTCTGATACTAACTTGGAGAATCGACAACTAACCAGGCTTGTACTCACACAACTTGGGGTTGATTCCAATTGCCACCACTGTAACCTTCAAGTGTGCCTACAAAGCCCCTTATGTGACACACAAGTTAAGCCAGGGTTTCAAACCAGTGACTTCATATAACATAGTGCCTTAACAATACACTCCATCACTGACTTCCCTACACCCTAATACATCTTTACGATGAGAATTGGTCGGCCTTATATACAATCAAGGCAGAAGGAAGGACGTCACTGAATATGCAACCCTCCACCACTACGTATTATTTGACAATTAATTATTTGGTATATTACATGACCCCTCTGTTAGAACCTCAACGATGATAATCATGAGACACTAGCTTTCTTTGGGAAATAGGTGATAAGTTGAAATTGCCTTTTGGTTTTGGAGTATAATCCTAAATTACTTCTAATTGGCTAAGAACTTGTCTTCCTTGAATGTAAGGAAACAATTTTATATCCCAATACCAAGAGGCATCTTGCAAAAGTGGAACTATATCCCCTTACAAACCACCGATAGGTTATTTCAAGTGACTAGGTTTTATTTGCACACGATGATTTAGATGCACATCAAGATCTTGAAATTATATCAATAAAAGTTAGGAAAATCCCTATAAACATCTATATAAATATAACCAAAAACTTAAAACTTTTGGTTATCTCTCTATTCCACCACATTAATTCAACAAACCATAAGGTTAAGGTATTTATGTGAAGTTTCAAAGATCATCCTTGATAAAAACTTTTAAAGTTATCTACAGGATTTATGTGTGTAGATATGCATTCATGTATATAATTTGTAGGGAAAATACGATTGTTTCTCAAGTATTTTATTGTGAGCAGAGGGTGTTGTTATTGATCCAACAACTATTGCAATGATTGTAGTCTACACCACTCACAAGGATGCATACAAAAGTGTTATACAATAGATATTATTTGTTCTTTGCATTATGTTCATACTATTGCATGGGATCCACTAAGATAGTACATGGTATTTTTTGAGTTCTCAGAGGGCAACTAGGTTTCATATGAATAAGATTCATAATGATAGTGATAGAGCTAAGAGTTAAGATAAATCATTAAAAAATCATCAAATCAATAACCATTTGTAACTTCCATTGTTCTTTTTTTTTTCTTTTTTATTATTTATATTTCTTTAATTATTTATTTATAATAACGTGTTGATAAATTAAATTAGTTGGATAGTTCGGGTGTACTCACCAATGTGTATCGTATTCTTGGCGATCATAGTTACTACCATGACTACTATTACCAATAAAAGTCTTTCTCTTTTCTTCTCTTTGTAACATTCCTTGACTCGGACGAAGATCATAATATGTTTCTTTTTGCTTGTCATTGTTAGGATTAAAATTTATATTGGCCAATGTCTTAAACTTTACATGCCCATTAGACTCTATTTTGGCATCATGAACATTCATTCTCCCCTATCGATATTCTCATTTAAGTTGAAGGAAATTTGAGAATCATCCATTGACAATTTTGGATCAAAATCAATTCTAAAGTTTCCACTTTCTTAATTTTTCTATATATATTTTTCAACTATAAAAATGTATAAATGCATTCTTCTTTGAAATATATATATATATTATGTTCATAACAATCGCTTTTTGTGTTCATAAATATATTCTTTGGTTAATTTCTCTTCGAGATTTTGATTTTCTTGTTCTAACTTTTGAAAACATTGTTTCTTTTCCTTGGACTTCATGATTTTTGCAAGTAGTTTCTGATTATGATTTTTTAGGCGGGAAATCTCTTCCTCTTTTTCAATGATGATATTGTCACATTCTTTCTATCGATCTTGCAACTTTTGTATCAACTTCTGGTTATCTTGAATGATCACTTCTGATATGTTCTTTAGGTCTTCTGATGATGTAGCTTCTGAAATTGACTTCATTGTAACGTCCTGTAATGTGATTTTTTTCTTCTTATAAGAAAATGTCAAAAACTTTCTCCTTGTGTTGAAAATAAAAGTACCCAATGTATCTACCCAAGTTGACCCTAGAATTATATCAACACAATCTTGATACATTGATACCACATTGAATTGACCTATGAATTTGTAATCACCAATAGATAGTTGTAGGTTCTTAATTTCATATTTCTCATTGGAAAGACACATGTCATTTTCAATTATATTTGATCTTAAAACCATTAATTGGTTCACCAGGTCAACATTAATGTGATTTTTCCTAGCGTTCGAGCAAATAATGATGTTGATATTCTTTCCTTGAATAATCCCATTAACTTTTAATAAGGGATCCACATATTTTTTATAAGTATGAGGGAATCTTCCTCCTTCCATTTTTGAATTGTACTCTTTATAACTTAAATTAGACTTTTGATTATTTTTTATCACTTAAACTTAAAAATATCCTTTTATATGAGCTTTGAAAATATAATATTATATAATTTTTATTTTATTAATACCTTTTAAACTTTACCAAATAATAATATTTTTTTTTTCTAACTTTATGATTTTTTTTAATCACCCCTTTAATAACTTTTTACTCCCACTCCGTAATAATAAACTCTGACTTTAAAATATAATAATATATTTTCTTGGACTTTTTCTTATTCTTCCCTATTTTTTTTTCTTGTTATAACTTTATAAAAGTTCCTTTAACACCCAACAAAATATTTCATTTTTACACCTTTTAACTTTATTACTTTATTTTGAACCTTATTTTGAAAAACCCACTTAATGTTTTCAATAATACTTTTCAAAAAGTATTTTGATACCTTTATAGAAACCTCCATGCATTAATCCTTAACTAAATTAATCGATTATGTGGTAATTACACCATACAATATGGATATGATTGTTCGTTCTGTTAATTAAATGATGGTGGTATATCGAGTAGTAGTGATAGATGTATTGATGGTTATTAGTACAAAAAACAATCACTGCATAGAATGGTATGTTAATTGTGGTACGAGTGGCAGCTGTTATAGAAGTCGATTTCTTCAATTTGTATGGCTAGTACTGTTGGGAATTGCACAATTACAACATAAATTTTCTTCAACTCGAATGTACGGACGAATAGTTGTAGTTGGATGGTGGTAGACCGACAACAATTTTTAGGTCCCACACGAGTTTATGCCTCGTGTTAAGTCCCAGTTCGTTGATCGAAGACTGGGATGTCACAATTGCTTACAGAATTTACCAGTCCGATGGTTGAAGGATGTGATAGAGCTATTGTATGTTAATAAAAAGGACTATTTATATCTTAACTGAGGTGTTTCAATGCCACAGTACATAGGTAGAGGCCACAACTTCTGTGATTTCTGATTCTATTTTCAAATTTTGACATTATGATGTTTTTTTAATTTTTTAATTTTTAAACTCTCGTATGGGCAGCGAAAATAATTTCTTCAGGGGAATTTTGACAAGCAAATCTGGTTTTGTTTTTTGACTCTTGTTGTAGAAGAATTTTTTTTTTTAAAGTGGCAGCGCAATGTCTTTTCTGCATAAACTTTTAAATGGCCAAAATCAGGTGTGGTCAATGACCTAGAAAAATAAGAGAAACTTTGAATGAAGTATGGTTGGCCAAAAGCCGGTTCAAACAAGTTCTGATAAAGAGACTGGCGAAAGGCCGGGATCAGAAAAATGAAGCTCTGATACCAAATGAGACGAACAAAGTTTGCTCACACAAAAAATATCCAATATAAATAAGATAATACACATAAATCCGTATAGGATAATAATAATATGAATAATGAATATGATACGAGATATGGGATGATTACAATGAGAACGAGGGCCCATTTATATATCTTCATATGGGTGCCCTTTCATGAATAGACACATCCTTTAGATAAGACATGACTTTTTATTTATGATGTGTTTAATTATTATTTATTATATCTATTTCTATATATATTGTGTTCATAACAACCTGCCCACCCTTAGCAGCATGGACGCGTTGGATAGGTTGGATGACACCATCATCATACCCATGAAGGGTCATGTTGATCGACATAAGGAATGTATAAGGAAAGGGGCGCGTTCCCAAGGATGGGGCACGTCGGTCCAAGAGACACGACGGTTGATGGGCACATAGACTCATTTGGGTACACTGGGTCCGCAAAGGGTCATGACGATTCGTTTGGGCATGATGGTCAGCAAAGGGGAATGACACACCCAAAGGACGTGACAATTCATGATGGTGGCCTTTGGAGTCCATAGAAGAGCACAAGGGCGCACAACCAAGGAATGTAATATTTTGGAGGAGAAAGAATACATAGAGAGAAAATATGAGGCAAGGTTCAGAGGCAAGGCAGAATCAAGGCAGAGTTGCAAAGATGGAAGACAAGTAGGCAAGGGTGGGATGCATAAGGAGAGTTTGGGGAAGTCTGAAATGCAGGTTCATGTGAGGCATGTGTGAGGAAAAACCAAAGTCTTTGTTAACTTGGTAAAGTAAACGATAGAGAAGGGACAACAATTCTACGATAGGGTGCACGTCTGTGGCGCACAACAAAAGGTTTAAAAGGTGGTTATGACAGAGAGTCTTGGTTTGACGAATCTGTATATGAGTGTCTTGCTAAGGTAAGGAGAGTCGTATGATTATTCCCAAGTTCTAAGCTGAGTCAGTAATAATCATATTGTAATTGTTTTGCAATAGCAAGACTTAGTCAGGTGTTAGGCATGGTTCGTGCCACCCACACTATTTCTGTGTATGTCTCTTGTTTGTTTTGTAACTGTTCTCTTAGTTTCTCATGTTCTTGGATGTATGCTTAAATGACTAAGTGTTAAGTTGTTAACATTATTTTCTAAGTATACAAGTGAGTTGCACAGAGTTGGAATGTGACTCCCCTGTAGCCTAGAACAAAGTATGGGTATTCTTTAAGTGAAGAGGTGTAGTCTGGATGAAACATTATTGATGTTTCCAAGTAGCCAAGTAAGAATCGTCATGGTGTTGCACACCCTCAGGAGGTGAATAATCGCAATATATAAACAAAAATCCTGTGGGGTCATGACAGGTGGTATCATATATTGTTTCTCGAATAGTGTGGTGAGTTATTCATCGCTACTATAACCGAAACAGTTGTGGTGAGGCGCACTTGTTGAGAAGATATTTTGGGCAAATACTTGGTGAAGGTTCAGTCAGGTGGACTAACCTATCGCAAGAAAAGTCTGGGCGCAGACTTGGTGATTTGGATCATGATGGAAGTGAGGTGCCGAGTTGTGGACGAAATCGTGACTTGTGGACAGACCTGTATGCACCCCTTGAGAAAACTAGGTGCATAGTTCTTAGGGTGAACGAAGCACTTGGGAAAGGCAGACGAAAGCAAGACTTGTCATAGACCTAATCGCAGAGGTAATCACAAAGTTCGTCGTAGAGTTCGTCACAAAGTTGATCACACAATTTTGAAGAAGTCTTGAGAGGAATTATTGGGTGCCTTGGACAAATCCTTTGCAAGTATAGTGAATATACTTGGAGGACCATTCATGGCTAGGTCACATGCATATGGTAGTGACACTGAGAAGGATCCCAAGACTGGAAAAATGAAGGATTGACTTGTTATCTTGGAGAAGACTATTGAGAAGATGATGGATGCAATGTGTCAACATGGTGAGAAGGTTGAAAATGTGGAGACTGATATAGAAAGGATGAAGCATGGGCTTAATGAAGTCACCTGGGAGTTCCAGGAAACCTCGAACTTGATTATTGGCACCTTGACCAATGATGTTCAGGATAGACTCAAGGCAATAGAAGACACACTTGGATTATTCACTTAGAAGTTGAAGGACCAAGATGACACCATCACATTTTTGAAACGAGATTTGGCCAATGGACATAGCTCTGTTGTCATGCCGATGAGGATCAAGATAAAGGAACCCGAACCATATGACGATACTTATGACACTAAGTTGCTTGGAAATTTTTGTTGGGACATTTAACGGTACATGGAGCAATTGAATGGAAGTTTGAATGAAGCCAAGGTGAACACTACAACGATGTTCTTAATAGGAACTACTAAGCTCTGGTGGAGGGACCAAGTGGAGGACTTGGAATACGAGAGAATCGTTGAGAATATTTAAATTTGGGAAGAGATGAAGGTAGCCTCGAAGGCACAATTCGGTCTGGGAAACTAAGAATGGATAGCAAGAAATTAATTGTTGGCTCTCAAGCACACTGGTAAGATCCAAGCCTACATCAAGGAGTTCACATGGCTCATGTTGGATATCAAAGACATGTCGGAAGAACAAAAAATTTTCCACTCCATGAATGGTATGCACCCATGGGCGCAAAGTGAGTTGCGATGCCAAAATATGTAGACTCTTTTGATAGCCATCACTATAGTGGAAAAATTGTTGGACTTTAGGGGTGAACCCAAGATAGGTCCTAGGAACAGTGAGGACACCCAAGGTGAGAAGCAACAACAAGGGAAGGGGAAGAATAAGGATAAAGGAAAAATGAATATGTCTAAGGGCAGTGAGGATAATGCCAATAAAATTGGCGCAATGAAAGAGAAAAGTCGATTTGATGTTGGATTTGTGCCAAGGAACACTATGCAAAGAATTGTCCCTTAAAACATAAGTTGAATGCTTTGGAGAAGATGTTGGCATATTTACAGACAGAAGGAATAGTATGCTTGTTTGTCATTGATGGCAAGATCAACACGATGAGTGTATACTTGTTTACCAATGATAGCAAGATCAGCAGCGCAACGACAATGGCATGGCAAGAACAGAAGTGTAAGCTCAGGAGGAGGAGAAACAATGATCGTTGTATCACCCATCCCGAATTCTCGATGGCCATCATATCTGAATTCAGATAGGAGGAGCGCACAGAAGAAGAGAAAAAATCTCAGACGTTGGTTCTGAGCGCCGAGAACCAAAAACCGTCGGATCCTGTATAACTGTGAAGAGGATAAGGTTGAGTATTATCCTCTAACTTTGCGATATGCGAGGTCACGAAACAATCCTGGCCGTTGGAGCCAGAGGACACGTGGCTAGCGATTGGAATTTCACTGACTTACACACTAGAGGAGTCAAAGGAGTGTGGTGTGGAAACTCGCGATACGTGAAGTTGCGAAACAATCCTGGCCGTTGGAGCCAGAGGACACGTGGCGAGCGATTGGAATTTCGCTGACTGAAGGGTCAAAGGAAGGAGGTGCTCTAACCTTCAAAGTCGGGAAACGCAAAATCGCGACATGATCTGAGCCGTCGGATCGAGGGGACATATGGACCGTTGATTGTCCAGGGAGATGAGACGTGAAGTCGCGAAACGCGAAATCATGATTTGATCACAACCATCGATCAAAGGGAGAGCGTGGACTGTTAATCTGGCACGATGAAGA
This sequence comes from Picea mariana, assembly GCA_032191745.1. Taxonomy (NCBI): domain Eukaryota; kingdom Viridiplantae; phylum Streptophyta; class Pinopsida; order Pinales; family Pinaceae; genus Picea; species Picea mariana. The sequence continues at coordinate 74,738 of JASDQU010010304.1, read as the reverse complement.
ATGAAGTCTGAGTTTTCAAAGAAGAGATCTGGACTGTTAAATCACTGAGGATTGTGGACTGTTGATCTGGAGTATTTCAGAGTTTCGTGAGTTGGGAGTTATGAGGCAACTCACAACAGGAAATCACGACATGATCACAGCTGTCCATCAAAGGGAGAGATCTGAACTGCTGATCCGATATGGAGTATTTCAGATATCGCGACTTGGGAGAGTCAAGACACCTCATGCCAAGATCCCCAAAGTCGCGAGTCACGAAGCGCCTTCTGGATAAGCACTTAGTCACAACTGGTGGTCATATGAGAGGAAGGAGCTAGCCTAGCTAAGCTCCATTTCGAAGATCGCGACATGGGAGAGTCGAGATGTCTCATCACAAGATTTCTGAAACGCGAAATCACTTTCTGTTTAGTGTTCAGTCACAACGAGTGGGCATATAGGATAAACACGAGTCCCTGTAGGTGTAATCCAACGGTGCTAGTTAATTGGGAATTTGATCGAAGGGCTACTGTTTCACCTCACGGTTAATTGTTCAGTTACGATTCAGTTAGCAGAACTGAATCATAGTTCTTGGGCGTTTGACGATTCAGTTGCTGAGGAGTTTTCCTTGGAGATTCAAGGTGTAACTGAATCGGTGGGAGAGCATAAAAAATATATGCAGTGACTGTGTGAGGTTGGTTGTTCTCACTGGAAAAATGAGTTGAACTGGGAGAAAGGAAAATCACAGTCTGCATAGTGTGAGATCAAACTCAGAGATGAGAAACAGAAGCTGAACATAACATAAAAGGTGAAGAGAGCAGAATGAACACATACCAAAGAGCTTGAGAGGAACAAAGAAAGAACATATAGAAAGAGACAACAAGTCAAGCCAAGTATGAACAGATCAGAAGAATGGTGAAACCGAGAAGAATTGCATAACAAAGAAGAAGTGGTAAGAATTGATATACCTGTATTGTTGGTTATTCAATCATTTATTTATAATCAGGGAGGTAGGGTGGTGCTAGGGAGGAATTTAGTCCTGTGTTATTCAAGTTGGTGCTTGAATACTGGAAGTTGAAGCTTTCATCTAGTTGTGGCTAGAAAACAGGGTGGCATGGTGGTGCTTGGGAAAACACAAAGTTTTCTGTTTGCAAGTTGGTGCTTGTATAAGTGGAAGTACATGCTTCCATCTAGTTGGTGCTGGAACACTCAGAGAGTTGGTGCTGGAACACTCGGGGAGTTGGTGCTTCCTTCTAGTGGGTGCTAGAGAAATCAGAGGGTTGGTGCTCTCAGCAAGTTGAATCTTGTGAAACAGAGGTAGTAGCCTCACATTGAGTTGGTGTTCAAAGATAGATGATGTAAAGAACTTAAAAGACTACCTATCATTCGAAGAAGAAGAGGTTTTATCCCTTTATGGGTTTTCTCGTGAAAACTTGTCTTTATGTATATCTTATGTGTGACTGATGTTCATTATTTCTGTTGTTCATATCTTGTATAATATTGATGGTCACTTGGAAGAAATTAAAAATGGTTTGAATAGTCATAAATTGTTTAAGCACAATAACAACTGATTCACCCCCCCCTCTCTCAGTTGTCTTAGTAATTTCAACAATTGGTATCAGAGCGGGTTCCTTTTATTTAAAGGTAGATCTGTAAGCTTAAACATGACAAGTCATGAAGGGACTTCAACCAATAAGCCTCCTCTGTTTGATGGAACAAATTTATCCTTCTGGAAGGTTAGAATGAGAACATACATAATGGTCTTAGGTGTTGATGTTTGGGATGTAGTAGAGACTGGATACATAAAGCCTATTGTGCTAGCTTCCAAGGATGATAAGTTAGAATTTAGATTTAATGCTAAGGGAATGAATGCTATCTTGAATGGACTTGCTGAAGCTGATTTTGTAAAGGTGATGCATCTTGAAACTGCCAAAGCAATGTGGGATAAACTTATTAGCAGTTATGAAGGAAATGAGAAAGTAAAAGATGCCAAACTTCAAACATATAGATTGAAATTTGAACAGTTAAAGATGAATGAAGATGAAACCGTTAGCAAGTATTTTTTAAGAGTTGAAGAGCTTATGAATGCCATGAAGGGTCTTGGTGAGAAGATTGAAGAATCATTTTTAGTTCAGAAGATTTTAAGATCTCTACTTGATAAATTTAATCCAAAAGTCTCTGCAATAGAAGAACTAAATGATATTAAAACTCTATCCATTGATCAACTCCTAGGAACTCTAAGTGCATATGAAATGAGAATTAGCAAAGATAAATCCATTACTAGAGAAGCATCTTTTAAAGCAGACAAGAATACTGATTCAGAACTAGATGATATTGAAGCAAAATTCGTGAGAAGGTTAAAGAAAGGATCAGGCAAATACCAAGGCAAGCTTCCCTTAAAATGCTTTAACTGTGGTAAAATAGGTCATTTTTCATCTAAGTGTCCTCGCAAGAAAAATGACCAAAAGGACCAGAACTATGATGATGAAAAGAAATACAAATTTAAGAAATATAGTAAAAAGAAAAGTTTGTGTGCAAACAATGACGACTCCTCAGAAGACATAGATAACGATTCATCCTGCGAAGAAAAAGTGAATGATTTTATACTTATGGCTATGGGAGATCTCGATGATGAACATTCAAGAGGTGAAATGGATGACGAAGAAGCTGTGGTGGATATGGAAGGTGAATTAATCAGTGCTTTGGAAAAATTTGACAGACTCAGATGTAAGAAGAGAAAACAAAAACAATTATTGATGCAGTTTAAAATGAATGGTAAAAAACCCGATGAAGACTTTGCCCTACTAAAAGTGGAGTTAGAAGAGGCAAAGAAAATAGAGGAAATTCTGAAACAACAATTATCAGAGAATAAAGATAGGTGTGAAGTCTTAGAAGAAGAGATAGTAAAAACTAGAAAAGAGATAGAGAAGTTTAAGGCATTATATCACCAAAATCTGTCAAGTATTAAAGCCTTAGAAGGATTAATCTCCATTCTAAATCAACAAAGGAATCCAAAGTTGAAAGCTGGATTGGGTTATGAAGAAGGATCAAATAGTGATCATCCAAGTAACACATAATCCAACAAGTTTGTCAAATCTACAATCATTGACAACAACCACTCTGCAGAAACAAAGAAAGATGATCAACCACCAAGAAGGAATGAAAGAAAAACTACCAGAACAGAATTTGTAGATCAAAGAAATAACACAAACACATCCTCTGGTCAAAGAAATCATCAGCATGGAAGAAATCAACTCGTTCAAAGAAGACAACCATTTTTCAGGTACAAAGGTTTTTTCTATGGATATTGTTTTTTTTGTTCTAACTTTGGTCACAAAGCTGTAAATTGTTCTTTAAGATTTAGATATGAGCAATCAAGATACTCAGGGAGTAATTATCTGCCACAACAAAGATTGAGACAACCAAGTAACAAACAACCATAGACTACAAATCATGTGATGGTTGGGAAAAAGACGCAAGATAAGCATAACAACAACTATGAGCATAACAATCGTTATGATCTATTATTCAGTGGACCAGAATGTTACACCTGCCATAATTATGGACATAAAGCTACAGACTGTTGCTTAAGGAAGTATAAGCCAGATTTGAATCCCGCTACTGAAAATTTCAAGGTTTGGAAGAAGAAAGAAGATGACCAGTGTGGACTAGTGTTATCAACCCTAAGACAAAAGAATCCCTTGTATATTGACAGTGGATGTTCGAAACATATGACTGGAGACAAAAGTAAGTTTCTAACTCTAAGTGAAAGCAAATCAGGGAATGTAACTTTTGGAAACGATGCACTAGGAAAAATAAAAGATAAAGAAATGGTAACTCTGAGTAATGGCAAAGGAAAAGATCAAGATGTGTTATTTGTAGATGGTTTGAAACATAATCTGCTTAGTGTCAGTCAAGTCTGTGACTGAGGATGTGAAGTTGTCTTTACTTCTAAAGATTGTAAAATAAAGTCTGTGAATTCAGGACAGTTTGTTGCAAAAGGGATAAGAACATAAAACAATGTCTATGTGTTAAAAAAAGAAAAAGAAGAATGCCACTTAAGCAAGTATGATGAAAGTTGGCTATGGCATAGGAGACTTGGACACCTAAATTTTGAACATTTAATCAAGCTTAGAAACAATGGGGCAATAAAAGATCTTCCAAAGATATCAAAGCCATATGATTTTGTTTGTAAACCTTGCTAGATAGGAAAGCTTACTTAGACACAGTTCAAATCTAAAAAAATTCCTTCAACAAAAAAACCTCTCCAATTAGTACATATGGATTTATGTGGACCATCAAGGAAAGAAGGTGCAGGAAAAGAGAACTATTTTATGTTGATTATTGATGATTATTCTAGACTAACATGGGTTGCCTTTTTGAAGGAAAAATCTGAAGCATTCAAAAAATTCAAAGTGTTTAAGACTTTGACTGAGAATCAAACATGAAAAAGATTGAAGGCAGTAAGGTCTGATAGAGGAGGAGATTTTATTTCATGGAACTTCAAAGAGTTATGTGATAAACATGGGATCAAAAGAGAGTACACTATTCCAAGGAATCCACAACAAAATGGAGTAGTTGAGAAGCAGAATAGATCAATTCATCAGATGGAAAGATCAATAATACATGAAAGGAATATTGCTCAGACATATTGGGTGGAAGCAATCCATACAACTCTTCATATTCTTAAGAAAGCTCATCTGAGGCCACACAGTGACAAGACTCCTTATGAACTTTGGTTTGGAAGACCTGCTTCAATAAAGCATTTTAAGGTCTTTGGAAGTAAATGTTATATCAAGAATAATGATGAAAATATTGGCAAATATGATGACAGGGTTGATGAAGGTATCTTCTTAGGTTATGCTACAAACAATAAATGATACAGATGCTACAATAAGAGGCTGCATAAATTGGTTGATTGTATTGACATAAAATTTGATGAATAAATCCCAGTACGAAATGTAAGCAATGTTGAACCAAGCACATAAGATATAGTTGAAGTTGAAGATGAACAGTTCCAAGGATCAGAAAGAGAAGAATCTGAATCAGAGGAATACACAAATAATCAGGCTGACATAGATCATCAGAAAGAAACAAAATCACCTCTCAGAATTGTTAGAAAGAATCATCCTGAGAATCAGATAATTAGAGATATAAATAAATGAGTTCAGACAAGAAGGAAGTTGATTAAAGACTCAGAACAATCTCAGGTTGTTTTTCTATCTATGATTGAACCTAAATTTTTTTATGAAGCCAACAAGCATGATGATTGGATTAGAGCTATGGATGAAAAGCTTGATCAGATTGAGAAGAACAATACTTGGGAGCTTGTTGCTAGACCTGAAGATAAGAATGTAATAGGCTCCAAATGGGTGTTCAAGAATAAAATGAATGAAAAAGATCAAGTTGTTAGAAATAAAGCCAGATTAGTCTGTAAAGGGTATGCACAATTTGAAGGACATGATTTTGATGAAACCTTTGCACTAGTAGCAAGATTGGAAGCCATCAGAATGTTTCTTGCATATTCATGTCATAAGAACTTTAAAGTGTATCAGATGGATGTTAAGTCATCATTTCGTAATGGAGATATAGAGGAAGAAGTATATATGGAGCAACCCGAAGGATTCTCATTAACAGATAATCCTGACTATGTCTGCAAGCTGAAGAAGGATTTATATGGGTTGAAACAAGCACCACGAGCTTGGTATTATAGACTGGACAAATTCTTACAAGAAAAAGGGTTCAAGAAAGGTACTGTTGACACCAATCTATACATTAAGTTTAAAGGTGCAGATTTACTAGTTGTTTTGGTTTATGTAGATGGCATTATTTTTGGATGTACTAATGATTCTTCTGTCTAGTGGTTTGCTAACTCTATGCAAACAGAGTTTGATATGTCCATGATAGGAAAATTGTCATATTTTGTTGGCTTACAAGTAAATCAGAGTTCTGCAAGAATATTTATCTCTCAAGAAAAATATTTGAAAGAGATGTTCAAGAAATTTCAGATGGAAGACTCTTCTCCTGTTAGTACACCTATGGTGGTTGGTTGCAAGCTTAGTAAAGATGATATTTCACCAGATGTTGATCAAAGGAAATATCAATCAATGATAGGAAGTCTTCTGTACATCACAACAACCCGTCCTGATATAATACAAGCTGTTGGAATGGTAGGTCGTTATCAGTATGCTCCTAAACAAAGTCATTTAGTAGATGTAACAAGGATATTCAAATACTTGAAGGGCATAATGACTTATGGTCCGTGGTATCCTAGAAATCAGAATTTTAAGTTAACTGCTTATTCAGATGTTGATTGGGTAAATTGTGTGGATGAGAGAAAGAGCACCAGTGGAAGTGCATTCTTCCTGGGTGACTCGTTAGTAGCATGGATTAGTAATAAGTAGGGATCTATTTCATTATCAATTACAAGGCATAATATATTGCTGCTGCTACTTGCTACACTCAGATTTTATGGATGATACAAACTCTTATAGATTTGAAGGTAGCTTATACTGATCCCATAGCACTTCACTGTGATAACACCAGTGCTATTATTGTCTCCAAGAATCCCGTTCTTCATTCCTAGACTAAGCATATACCAATCAAATATCATTTTCTCAGAGAGAAGGTTACAAACAGAGTTGTTTAGTTGAATTATATTCCTTCACAGAACAAATAGCTGACATATTTACTAAACCGTTAGCAACGACACCTTTTGGATATCTTCGTCAGAAGTTGGGGGTTATATCTTCTTTCGTCTAATCTGTTCACCTTGTCAGGGGGAGTATGTGCTTGTCGCATATTTGATACCTTCGAGATGTACTGCAACAGCTCAGGGGGAGTGTGTTTCTTCTTTGACATTGATGTCAAAGGGGGAGAAAGAGTGTGGTAATGGTAAGGATGCTACAGTGGTATGGTTGGATGTCTAGGCAGAATAGTGCTGTTCTTCAGGTTCTTCAAGGTTTCCATCAATGCCAAAGTGGGAGATTGTTGACATATTTACAGACAAAAGGTAGAGTATGCTTGTTTGTCATTGTTGGCAAGATCAACATGACGAGTGTATACTTGTTTACCAATGATAGCAAGATCATCAACACAACGATAATGGCATGGCAAGAACAAAAGTATAAGCTCAGGAGGAGGAGCAACAATGATCGTTGGATCACCCATCCCGAATTCCCGATGGCCGTCAGATCTGAATTCAGACAGGAGGAGCGTGCATAAGAGGAGAAAAAATCTCAGATGTTGGATATGAGCGCCTAGGACCAACAACCGTTAGATCCTGTATAACTGCGAAGAGGATAAGGATGAGTACTATCCTCTAACTTCGCGATATGTGAGGTCATGAAAAAATCCTGGCTGTTGGAGCCAGAGGACATGTGGCGAGTGATTGGAATTTCTCGGACTTGCACATTAGAGGAGTCAAAGGAGCGTGGTGTGGAAACTCATGATACATGAAGTCGCGAAACAATCCTAGCCATTGGAGCTAGAAGACACGTGGCGAGCGATTGGAATTTCGCTGACTAAAGGGTCAAAGGAAGGAGGTGCTCTAACCTCCAAAGTCGTGAAACGAGAAATCACGACATGATCTGAGCCATTGGATCAAGGGGAGATCTGGATCATTGATTGTCCAGGGAGACGAGACGCAAAGTCGCGAAACGCGAAATTGGGATTTGATCACATTTGTCGATTAAAGAGAGAGCGTGGACCGTTGATCTGGCACGACGAAGAATGAAGTCCAAGTTTTCGAAGAAGAGATCTGGACCGTTAAATCACCGAGGATCGTGGGCTGTCGATCTGGAGTATTTCAGAGTTTCGTGAGTTGGGAGTTACGAGGCAACTCACAGTAGGAAATCGCGAAACGCGAAATCGCAACATGATCACAGCCGTCCATCAAAGGGAGAGATCTGAACCGTTGATCCGATATGGAGTATTTCAGATATCGCAACTTGGGAGAGTCGAGACACCTCATACCAAGATCCCCGAAGTCGCGAGTCGCAAAGCGCCTTCTGGATAAGCTCTTAGTCACAACTGGTGGTCATATGAGAGGAAGGAGCTAGCCCAGCTAAGTTCCATTTCGGAGATCGCGACATGGGAGAGTGGAGATGTCTCATCACAAGATTTTCGAAACGCGAAATTACTTTCTGTTTAGTGTTCGGTCACAGTGAGTGGGCATATAGGATAAACACGAGTCCCTGCAGGTGTAATCCAATGGTGCTGGTTAATTGGGAATTTGATCAAAGGGATACTGTTTCACCTCACAATTAATTGTTCAGTTACGATTCAGTTAGCATATCTGAATCATAGTTCTTGGACGTTTGACGATTCAGTTGTTGAGGCGTTTTCCTTGGAGATTCGAGGTGTAATTGAATCAGTGGGAGATCATAAAAGATATATGCAGTGGCTGTGTGAGGTTGGCTGTTCTCACTAGAAAAATGAGTTGAACTGGGAGAAAGGAAAATCACAATATGTACATTGTGAGACCAAACTTAGAGATGAGAAACATAAGCTGAACAGAAAATAAAAGGTGAAGAGAGCAGAATGAAAACATACCAAAGAGCTTGAGAGGAACAGATAGAAAGAGACAACAAGTCAAGCCAAGTATGAACAGAGCAGAAGAATAGTGAAACAGAGAAGAATTGTAGAACATAGAAGAAGTGGTAAGAATTGATATACCTGTATTGTTGGTTATTCAATCATTTGTTTATAATCAGGGAGGTAGGGTGGTGCTAGGGAGGACTGTAGTCCTCTGTTATTCAAGTTGGTGCTTGAATACTGTAAGTTGAAGCTTTTTGTATGCAAATTGGTGCTTGTATAAGTGGAAGTAGATGCTTCCATCTAGTTGGTGCTGGAACACTCAGGGAGTTGGTGCTTCCTTCTAGTGGGTGCTAGAGAAATCATAGGGTTGGTGCTCTCAGCAAGTTGAAGCTTGTGAAACAGAGGTAGTAGCCTCACATTGAGTTGGTGCTCAAAGATAGATGATGTACAAAACTTAAAAGACTGCCTGTCATTCGAAGAAGAAGAGGTTTTCTCCCTTTATGGGTTTCCTCGTGAAAATATGTCTCTGTGTATATCTTATGCGTGATTGATGTTCATTATTTATGTTTTTCATATATTGTATAATATTTATGGTCACTTGGAAGAAATTAAAAATTGTTTGAATAGTCATAAATTGTTTAAGCACAGTAACAACTGATTCACCCCCCCTCTCTTAGTTGTCTTAGTAATTTCAACAGAAGAGAGACAACCCATCTGCTGGGGTTTTGCAAGTCTTGAACGTTGTCATGGAGGGTGAATCCATAGAGAGCCAAGAGAAAGATGAGAATTTTTTTTACGATGTGCAGGCCAAACTCAATGGGAAATTAGTGAAAACCATGGTGGATAATGGGGCAGCTCATAACTTCTTGAGGGAGGATATGGTGCAAAGGCTTGGGTTGCAACCTGAACCAACATAGACAACCTTCAAGACAATCAATGCAGGTGTAGAGAGGGTCATTGGTGTAGCCAAGGATATCCATTGAATATTGGTGACTGGTGTACAAAGACAAGTTTCACCGTTGTTCCTATGGACGGTTTCAAAGTTGTGTTGGTACAGGAGTTCATGAGGAAGTGTTGACATTGAAATTCTCTAATTCATAAGTCTCTCTCTCTCTCTCTCTATCTCTTGTATTATACTTCCATACTTAAAAAAATTTTGATCCATGGTGGGGTTACAAATCCTATCCTAATCTCCGCCTTCCTCAAATTGCACTGCCATGTTTCACTGCCTACAAATTGTACCAACATGCCTCTTCACGGAATGGCATAATCATGGGTATTAAAATTTTCCTTTAATTCGTATCCATGATTCCATCCGTCCGTTTCACAGTACTTAGTTTATTTCAAAATTCTGAATGCACCAACACTTAGTATTTTCAATCAATTCTCAACCATGTAAGCGGATATCATATCATATATTGAAAAACTTTATTTTCCTTTTTCATCCATCCACTTTTTGATACTTAGCCGATTTCTCAAGATTTTGTCCATATATTCAGTACTTTGATACTTAGTCTATTAAGCTCGACTACGGAAGTGGAGATTGTTTCACCACTTCGAAAAGTTCCTTTTCTTACACTCGTCCGTCATTCAACACTTAGTCACATTTCAAAATATTTCACAAGACCACGAAAGCAGACTTCTCTCATATTCTTGTATACTTCCCGTTTCTTCGCTCCGTCGTGAATCCTCTCCCTTTGTCACATTAGCCAAAAAAGAAATTAATGTATATCTTATGGAAAATTATAGATGGGTAAATATGTAAGGACCGTTATTAATGACGTACTCTTCGAGACTAATCTCATAAATTCAAATTAAATTCACCGAATCACTCTCTTGAAGAAAGAACTCCAGTGGTTAATACGACAAATAATTATTTGGTAATTACAGAAAGACTATATATTCTTCATAAACTCCTGAGAAATATTGTGAGAAGACGAGAAAGCTTTTGTGGTGATAGATTGAATACATTTGCACGGGAAGACCCCAAAAACCACTAGTCGAGGACTCACATATATTATTATTCATTTCCACTTGAAGAAAAGAATGGTAATGATGTCTGGGTATCTGGGATTGCCAAGGCAGGATGTGTCCCAGATGTCTTTGATGCAAAGGATTTAGTAATATGGTTTACAAATGTTTTTGAAAAATGATTAGAAAATTATCAAATTAAATGGACAGTCCCCAATTTCATTAACACCAACAACTTTCATTGAAATGCTCAAATTACCGAAGCCTACAACAAATTTCAAGGTTGAGCAAGCCAAATATTTCATAAAAGCTAAAAACGACAGCAGAGACTTGTTGCCTCAATGTCTCCAAGACCCGACCAAAGTGTTAAAAGATTTATTTATGATTCAGGTCAGTTTATTTAAGACAACTTATAAAGAAATGGCTTGGTTACTTGCTAGGGTATTGGGACAGGAATCAAATGCCACAGTCACATGTCTGGCTCTTTACATCTTGTATTATTCTATTCAATGGAAAATAATTTTCGATTGGTCTAAAATTATATCTTCTAAGATATCGTTTCAACGGTCAAATTTCAAGAAAGATAAGAATTTTTATATATCTGCGTATTTGGTCTTCACCATTGAATACTGTCATGTATTTCTAGGACTTAACTTGTCAAGACAAGTTGATTCTAAAGTAGACCTGGTACATGTAATACCCCTATTTCCCCCAGCTTGTAAATATAACTATATTTTGCTAAAACGGTAGTGTAAATAGTTATGCTACTAATGTAAAAAGGAAAATGTTGGACAATTGCCGAGGGGGATTTCATATATAGGTCATGATGCCATGATAGGGAAACAATGAGGAAATTTCCCTTAACAATTTAAAATTCAAGAAAAATCAAGATTGCCCATTTTCTAGAATTGTGATTAATGGAGGAAGTTGGTAGTTGAAATATTAGCTTCCCACATTTATGAACAAGAATGGGTTTTGTACCAGAACTTCCTTGCCTCATAAGCATGGGCATAAAAGTACCTATCTATAGGATTCTAGGCTGACCCATGAATTGAGGGATTTGACCCATGAAATCTTGCTAAAGAAGGCAAGAAATGAAAGGAAAATCGTGGGAAGAGAGGGAAGAAGTAGAGGAATAGGTCTGGTGACCATTTTATAAAGAGGAAGAGCATATGCAAATCTCTGGTTCTGAAGAGAACTGAAAAACAAATTTGTTCTGGGTATGGGAATGGCTGGGCAACACTTTCTAACCAAGATGATAAAAGAGGTTGCAGAGAGGATGAGTGACTGAGGAAGCAATCATTGCAGACCCCCTTTCTTGGTAGAGAGAGAAATGATCTACTAAATTCTCATGGGAAGAGGAGAGCAATCTCCGTCCTTGGTTGTTGTTGAACAAAATGAAGAGTCTCTCTCAGAGAATCATGACCTGGGTAGAGGGTGGCCAATGATAAATCCATCTAGGAGTTGTTGTGACTATGGTTAGGAGGAAAAGGGCACCCATTTTAGCAGTTGCATCACTATCTGGATTCTAGATAAGTATATTTTTAAAAAATATCTGTAGTGTCTAGATCTGAGAAAATTATATCCTATGTTTTAGAATTGTGTAAGTTCAATTTCTGACAAAAGTGACTTGAGAAATTTAAGTAAAATAAAGAGAATGCCTTAGCTGAAGCTCATTTGATTTAACTCCTTATCCCTTAACTATATATGTGTTAAAAAAATATTTCTGGGACTGGATGTTGTGGTTGGCTGTGCTCTACAGTTTAATGTATGCTTGGGAAATGATGACTGAGCAATTAAAAATATCTATAAAACATCTGAAAGAAGAGAGAGTGGTTTTTCTGCATAATAGTATTATGTTTTGGTATGTCCTCAAATACAATGCTTGAAAGTTTAAAGGATATCAGATTTGTGTCGAATTTAGGAAATAATCTCAAATATGGGAAAACATTCAAAGTCCTTATAAATAATTATCGAGGAAAAATAATTAGGACACAAACATGAAATTTGCCTAAATAAATTAAATTACAAAAGTTCTCAAAATTCTATTTGGGGCATAAATAAACATTTATGTTTAATTTGTGTTAAATCTCCTAAATTTGGGAAGAATCCCCTTAAATTTTGGTGGGCAGTAATTCCTGGTAGAAATAACAAAATTTACTGTGGAGGTAAATCTTTGTCTTAGGACCAATTTCCTTAAATTTAGTAAGAGTAGTAAAGCACAATAATAAGGAAACAAAATTTACTCATTTACCCGCAAGAAGGGAGGGATTATCATTATATTTTTAATTTCCAGAATGGAGAAATTTCCTTCGAAAATAAATTTTATTAAATCACTTTACAAAGATGAAAAACTATATTTTCCTTTCTCTTATTTTTCTGTAAGAGAAAATATTTTCCTTTAAAATCTCCAGGTAACATAATTGTGCATGGATATAGAAATATATGGATATATATGTATATATACATATACATATTATTATTTTATTCTGAAAATGGAGGCTAAAGTTCCCGGAGCGTTAAAGGAATGAGACCAATAAATTATAATTTATTATTATTTTTAATGCCAAAACACACCAACGAATAACCCGTGACCAAACGCTTTAAACATCTCATGGTCTTCAGAACTCCGGGAGTTTGGAGCTTCGGGGCTAGAGGATGTTTGGGTGATGGATATCATGAGCTATAATCGCCGGAGACCCGAACCCTACTTTTCCCTATACAAACATTGCAAAGGAAATAGATATACTCAATTATATGATATTATAGTTAATTGCGATCAAATTAACCTAATTGAATATAAAAACCCTTTATTTGCAATTTATTATATTATAATTCAAAATTACTCATTGTATTTATATTACGTTGTAATACGAGTGGGTCCCCTTTGGAACTCTAGAACTTCGGGTTATTTAAACAATGAAGAATTGCAGGGAAGAGCCGAAGGTGAGGACCTATACATCTTTCCTTCCTTTTGAATGTTAAATTATTTATTGGAGAATTTTAAAACTTGGGTGTAAATTCCGAGGGATATAATATAATATATTATATTATATTAAGGTTTATTGAAATGGTTACACGTGAATGAAGCCAACTCCTTTTAAATATTAAATAATGTGGAAAGGTGTATAAATGGGGCCACTTCGGGGCTTCAGTACTCTGGGGATCCGGGAGATTTGAGCATAAAGGAGGTGTTGGAGAGATGAATGAGATTGACCCATATCTCTCTCTCTCTCTCATTTCAAATATTAAATATAATATTAGGGGAGTTTATAAACCTTGGTGCATTTTCCAAAGATGTTAATATAATATATATTAAACGGGTTTATTGTGATATTGGTACGTGATACAGTACCAACCCTATTTCCATTTTTAATTTATTATTCAATGCGCAATAACGTGTGAGTGTGGATCCTCCGGGACTTCGGGACTCCAGGATGTTTGGGGTAATAGAATGAACAAGCACAAAAGGTCCGAAGGCCCGAACCTACCCCCCCTGTACTCCAATGGTTGCATACATGTTATGATAAGAGTTAAACGTAATTTATTATATTGCATGGTAATATAAATCTTCTTATATTTGCATAAAGGCACAATATGAGGTGGGACCCTCTCCATNCATGAACAAGCACAAAAGGTCCGAAGGCCCGAACCTACCCCCCCTGTACTCCAATGGTTGCATACATGTTATGATAAGAGTTAAACGTAATTTATTATATTGCATGGTAATATAAATCTTCTTATATTTGCATAAAGGCACAATATGAGGTGGGACCCTCTCCATAACTCCGACATTCGAGAGATTTGGGTTCATAAAAGCCTGATGAGAAATCTCCATCGAAGCCTGGAGGTTTAGGTACTAATGGGTATTGACAAGCGTAAGTGCTCCTTTGATATAATTAATCATATTATAATATAATTAATAAAAGACTAAATTTGTAATAATAAATATCAGGTTGAATATAGTTAATCCTTTTCTTGTTATATATATATATATATGTTAAATTACGTGAAAATTCGGCATGGAGTTGTGTGTCGGGGAGGGATTGAATTATATACATTAAATAAGGTTAATCAAATTAAGTATATTGTGGAGAAATTAACCTCATTGTGTTATAATATAATTACTCATAATTATCATATGAGTAATATATTGAGTTAATGTTAAATTACTTCTAAGGGGGAAAAGAGAAAGTAAAAACCTCAATAATTACTGGGCCGTGGGTATTAGGTTAAGCATAAATTAATTATTGGATAATTAGTTGTGGAGAATAATTATCCTCAATGAGGTTTAAGTAATCAATTACCAAAGAATATTATTCTACAAAATATTAATTAAGTATTTTAATTGGACTATAGGAGAGCGACTATTGTCATCCTCTAGTCGTGCAAGCCTAAGAGCCCTGCGATGACATGGAAAATTGATGCTGACTAAGAACATCATTGTGATGGCGCATGTTAATCTTTAATGGGTTGATGAGTCGAGTGGGGTCTAGTAGGATTGGTGAACCTTAGATGCCGAATGGATCCTAATTTAACTTCAGAAGGTCATAACCCTCATTCCAGAGCTTAGTTCTAAGTGAACTTACCCTCATTGGAAAGCTCTTGATGAACAAAAGATGATGGAGCTGTGATAGAGAAGAATTGAGATGATTGAGAAAAGTGAAAAATTTATACCCCATCCCTTAAAAAGGTACTTAGGGGTCAGGTGTATGACAAAGTGGTATCAGAGTAGGCAACACCACTTGGCCTGCTTGGGCTCATGAAAGAGTCAATTAAATTTTATTAGAAATCTTTAAGTGGGAAGGAGCCCTACCCTACCCTATCTAGTAGAGAATGAATCAAACACTAGGTCTGGATGGGATGGAAAATAGTCACAAGACTAGTTTACCAAGGCTGAGACGATCATGTTGAAAGTGTTTACTATCGCAAGGAGATTATCTGCATAATATCCTTGGGGAGAAGGATTTCATATTGAAATTTTGTTGGGAGTTACTAAAAAAAAATCGAATCATGTGGGATTATAGCAGAAGAATCATATTTCTACCTTGGGGGAATGATAGCCACTCCTACGTGAGTGGGATAATGTTGATAGGAACTATTAACAAGCCTTGTATGTGAATGGTAGATAATTTTTTTATAGGGATTCTTGAGTCCAGGGGGAGAATGTAATGAATAGGTTGCAAAGTTGCCTGCAAATATGGGCTAACAAAGCCTATGGAAATTACAATCATTGCTTAAATAAGAGATTATTTCTTGTGAGTACAATTTCCCATGTCTAGAGGCATTATGGACATATGTGAAGTCAACTTACTTGACCTATCATAACTAAAAACTTGCTATTGGGATAATCCCCTCCTTGCAAAATTAAAATGTGTCCCATGGACCGAGGACAACCCTCATGGAAGAAATGAGGTGACACGAGCAAGTTCAAAAGATCATGGTTGTGATAATGGAGTGTATATCCATATTAACTCAAGGGCATGTCTATGCATAAGAATGCAAGAGGTAAGCAAGTGGAATACATCTACACTACATGCATGGGTAAATTGCTTGGTTCATATTGTAACATCCCGCTCTACGAAGAACACTTTTATCGACTTATTATTTGAGGACACTTGCGTGCAAGTGATCCGATTATGGTACATTGTGATTTTGTTTCGATTATTAATTTTACATGATGATTGATGTCATGTTGTGATTTATTTCTTTTTGATATATATGTATTGACATATGCTATTGACGAGTTTCCCTAAGTGTGTAGGACACATGATAGGTTATGGATGTTGACGACATCAATGGACTTCCTTAGACTCCAGATTGAGTCATGGAGTGGATTGTTTTTTTTTTGAGTATTTCATTACGCACAGGTGACATATGATTGATTATAGTATGATTATGTATATGGATCATTGACAGTGTTTTGTCAATGGATGCAGGCTGGCGATGCTTTCTAATCAGACTCACATAAGGACTAAAGGGGTCATGCACAAAAACCAAATATTGAGGGAGAGGTGTGGCAATGTCCCTGTCACATCCTACTAGCACTCCCACCGTGAATAGAATGGTAGGTTAATGATTACCTATTTCGAGATGTCCACGATGTTGTGAGGGTAGACTGAGATAGTCGCTCACAAAGATTTCTAAGGAGTGTGTAGTAAGGCTGAGTCCTTATTCCTTAGAAGCCCATAGTCTCTCACAAGGTCGACCGAGTGGAGTGTTGACTCCAAGGGTCGGAAAAAATTCCAAAACCAGTCAAAGGAGAGTGGCACCCTTGGAGCATGGAGGTGCGTCATGAAGGACACATTATGTAATTGTAAACTTGAGTCAATAAATCTAGGTGGCTTAGAAAACACTGAATTGATTAGACCCTGTCAAATTAACTTATTTAATTAAACAATGAATTTATTAATTATAAATCCCAATAAAAGCCTAAGCTTAACTCTAAGACTAAGCCTAAGTTTAAGTTTAGTTAGGGGACTAAATTAAATATTAAATAAATCAAAAGAATAGAGATAAGTGAATTTAAGGAAAAATGTGAATCAAAATCTAAAGTTTGAATAAAATGCACATGAGTGCATGGAATTAATAAATTGGTTTTAAAAAAAATAGAAGAAATAATAATATGAGAGAATAGGAGTACACACGGAAAAGAATCTCGAGTTAACCTACCACTAGTGTAAATAGAAGAAGACTCCTAATCCAACTCTAACTAAGATCTAGTTAGGAGACACTCATTAATTGAGAATCCGGGGAATAAAGGGACAACTGAGAGCGAAAATAGGCATACTTAGAGTGTGAGGGATTTTGACTTTTTAAATAAAATAATATTGGTAATTACTTGTGCAACTTGGGGAGAGTGTGACAAGTGTGTGGGTGAATAATCCTAATTTAATTAATTAAAAAGTTAATTAATTGTGCATGTGGACATGTGTCAGGGAGGAAATTTTTATGAAAACAAATGGTGTAGAAGGGAAAATGATGAATCATTCTTGGTAATGTTATGCTGCTAAAATATTTGTGGACTGGGTTTTACTTGTGTGATTTGGGATACCAAGCTTGGGGAAGGAGTGGAAGCTCTACCTTGCGAGGCAAGCCTGTAAATTTTTGTTGTTGGTTTCTTGTGTGTGGCCCCTTTGCGGCTCGGGGGGCTAAGGGGAAGAAGAGTACCACTAGCATTGCCTGAGAGGTACCGGTGAAGTCTATGTGATTGAAAATGTGAAACCAAGAAAGAGCGCAAGACATTGACAAACTTCCTCAATTCTCCATCTTCACGGTTTCAGTATTTATTTGGATTTTTACTTGTAATAAGAGTAGAATTGCATTATGATTTGTTTAATTTTTCGTAGAAAAATTGGTAAATTATGTAATAAATCCACACACTCTTGGAAGAGTCCTTGTGAACTTTAGAAAATGTTGTACTCTGTCATTCTTATTTTGTAATTCATACCTATAATTAAAATGTGCGCCGCAATTTTAAATGCAGTTCTTGATTTTGATGTTTATATGAATGCTATCAAGACATTGTATTGGTGAAGGAAGGATTTATTTTAGTTAAAATTCCAAGTCGAATTGTTGATCACCACAATTGCTAGTTGAGTTTATTTTTAAATGTGTAGTTCACCGCCCATCTAAATTGGAAGAACAAATTTTTTTGGTACCTTTGTGAATGCGTTTAGTTTAAAACCAATTAACAATTTTTGGGTGTATTACCTATTAACTTCCCTTTTAAAACCAATTTCCCGATTATAGGAAGTTGTTGAATATTTTTAATTTATGCGTAGTCCGGTAATTAAGAGAATAGACCGGATCGGATTGAACCATCACGATCATTATACTAAGTTTTATCATTTTAATTTTATTTGGTGACACCATCATCATTAATATGTTCATATTTTTAAAATTAAAAACTTATTGTCACTGCCATTCATTGTCAATTCACAAAATGGAATGGGATTGGATCGCTGCAAATTCTTGGGTAATTCATAGTAATTAAATAGAAGGGATATTGTAATTTAATCTTGCAACCCTGTGCCTTTAAGAATGATTGATTATGATCAATAAATATGACAATCCTGAAATTCAACTTAGTTTTTGCATAGTTGGAATTTAATTAATGTTTGAGTGAACCACTATTTCAAGTTGTTTAAGATTTCTCTTGAATTAATTAAAAACTTAGAGCATATCTACTTGGGAGTATGGTTAGTGAAACTCTTATTGATAAGGAGTAAAAACTTTGTTACATGGAATTAATAAGGTTATTATAAAACAAATAAAAATGAGAGTGATGCCCATTTAGGATAGTGATTAATGATGTAAGCATTATTCAACCTAGGATAACTTTTACTAAAGTGA
>JASDQU010010304.1:18279-28469 GCA_032191745.1 Picea mariana | reverse complement strand
CAGAGGAATGGCCTCTGCCCATTTTGTGAAATAGTCGGTGGCAGTAAGAATGTACTTGTGCAGTTTTGAGGATCTAAGTGTAATTTCTCCTATGATATCCAACCCCCATTGCTCAAAAGGCCTAGAGACAGTCACAGGTTGGAGTGGGACTGCTTCTCTCTTCTCCTTTCCAACGCTTATTTGACAAGTGTTACATTTTATAGCGTAAGTATGAGCGTTTTTAAACAAGGTGGGCCAATAATAGCCAGCTCTCAGAATATTATGAGCGATGATGTTTCCTGCGAAATGTCCCCCGGTGGGGCCTTCATGGACTTCCTTCAACACTTTGTCTGCATCTTCATGTTCGATACATCTTAATAGTTCTTCGTCATAATTGATCCGGAAGAGTACCGAATTTATAAGGTGATATTGTGCAAATTTTAACCTGAGGTCTCTCCTTTCCCTAGGTTGAGGTTTTCAGGACAAGTACTATGATGTAGAAGATAAGTTAAATCCTTATACCAAGACTCTTGTCCTGGGGAGATGTATGATGCTTCGCCACACCATAGTGCCATTTCGTTCTCCCACCCAGAATCTTCATTTACTTGGTTCTGGGCTTTGGCTGCAAGCCTGCATAACCCTTGTCCTCTTACTAATTTGGCAGGTTTTATATCTAGATCAAATTCCTGGACTACCACCATCTAGTTCACTCTTCTTTCAACCATTTCTTGAAAGGTAAACAAGGGTCAGACTACAGGCTGTGGCACAATCACTTTAGTGTGATTCTTGAGGATGTAAGACCTAAAATGTTTTACTGCCTTATATATCGCATAGGCCTGTTTATCTGTGGCAGGATAGTTGAGCTTAGCTCCTTGAATACTAGTGCTCATGAACAACACAGGGGCTTCGTTGTTGTCATCATCCTTCTGAGTCAAAACTGCAACTAACGATTGGTCGGAGGCAAAAGTATAAAGGTAAAAGTCTCTATTGAAATCGAGACTTCGCAACACCATGGCTCGAGATATAGCAGCTTTGATATTGCTGAAGGAATCTTTTTGCTCATCATCCCACTTAAATTCGAAATCCTTGCGAATCATATTTTGTAAGGGTTTGATGATTTTTGCGAAATCGGGAGTGAGCTTCCTCACAAAATTGATTTGCCCAAAAAAGGACTGCATACCTTTCTTATTATGGGGCAAGGAAGTTGATCTATGGCCTTAATCCTTTCCAGGTCTATGTGAATACCTGCTTGAGATATAATGTGACCTAACAACTTACCTTCCTTGACATCGAAGATAGTTTTTTTAGGGTTTAAGGATATACTGTATTTCCTACACCTTTCGAAAATCTGAGTTAAGTGTTGGATGTGCTCCTCTCTATTCTTCGAATACACTGTTAAGTCATCTAGATACACTACCACAAATTTATTGATTAGTCCCTAGAAAGATACGTCCATGGCCCTTTGGAAGGTCGCTCCTGCGTTAATTAACCCAAAAGGCATGCGTTTATAAGCAAAAGTTCCCCACTTGGTTCAGAAGGTGGTTTTTAAATGGTATTCCTTTGAAACCAAAAATTGGTTGTAACCTGAGAAACCGTCTAGTAGAGAGAAAATATCTGAGCCAGATACGGTCTGGAGGAGTTGTTCCATCAGCGGGATTGGGTAATTGTCCTTTTCTAAAGCTTTGTTGAGGTTCCTAAAATCTACGCATAAGCCTATTTCACTTGACTTTTTCTTCACCGGGACAAGATTTGCTACCCAGGTGGAATGCCTAACCTGGAAAATGATCTTGGCATCTAAGAGTTTCTTTAACTCCTGATACATGAGAGGTTCCAGGGATGGATGATAATTTCAGAGCTTATGTTGGAAAGGTTTCACTTCGGGTTTTAATGGGATAGTGTGTTGAATAATGCGGGTATCATACGTTTTCAGATCCCTATAGGACCATGCAAACACATCTTGGTATTGTCTGAACAATTTGAGATAATATTTCCTTTCTTCCTTAGATATAGTCTTGCCGAGATTCACATTCTTTGGGTTTTCTAGGGTCCCAAGATTTATAGTTTCATGTAGGGTACATGAGCTACCGGTCTTTGCGTTTCTAGATCCCTTAAATCGCTCTTTCAGATCAAACTGATTTTCTAGATTAGCTATCCCTTTCGAGATTGTGTGAGCCTTTGATTTATCCATAGGTTGTCCTGCCCGAGGATCGGTCTCTGTTGATTGCTCTTGGAATTCTTCATCGTCAATAGTGAGATCTTTGAAATTGTATTGTTTGGTCAAGAAGTTTATGATCTGTTCATCTCCTTCAAATACTTTCCAATTGGAAATGTTATTAGGTATCGATGGTTTGTAGAGAAGCTCCACAGTGAATCAGGAGGCTTCATAATCCTCTAGAGGTGACAACCTGGAAGCAGGTGTGGCCAAGGAGTCAACAAGAATATTCTTTGCTTTGGGGATCACTGTAATATTGAAGGCTTCAAAGTTCTCTATTAACCTATGTACCTCCTGCTGATAGTTCTTTAGGTGAGGAGAATTGCAATGTATAGTATTTCTTACTTGTCTAACAATAGTTTCAGAGTCTCTGAAAACTTTCAATTCCTTGACATTCGAATCTATGGATTTAGTTAATCCTTGTACTAGAGCTTCATATTCGACAGTGTTGTTGGTACATTCAAACTCTAACCTACAGGACAAGAAATGACGTTTACCTTTAGGATCGATGAGGATGCACCCTGCTCTTGACCTTTTTTGCAATTTGGATCCATCAAAATAGAGGGTCAAAATTTGTGAACAACAATTGCTCTTTTCCTTTCCTTTGTTAATTTCTCGACCTCCTATCTTTTCTCCTGTAATATCCAGTGAGGGGTTTTGAAAGAAGAGGGTGTCTCCTATCGGTATCAACGACATCTCTTGAAAAACCAATTCATATTTTTGGGTAAGAGGAACATCGGACAAGAGAGGAGCAAAGTTTTCGAAGTAGGAATCACAGGAATAATTGCCCAGTATGGGGAAATTTGTGGATGAGGTTCATTCGGGGTTTCTATATCAGTGACCATATGTTTAAGATATCTCTCCCTATCGATTTTGATCATGTTCTTGTATCCCTTCAGTGGTAGCCAAAGGTGTGCCCAGTCTGTACTGAAGTACCCGTTTAGCTTTTTAGACCAATCTCGACTCAGTAATACCCCATATGCCTCTGGGATATCTACTACAATGATGTCAATCACCTACACAAACGTGGGATGTGTCGATATTATGATCATCACATGTTTGAGTTCTCCTATGACCTTGACTTGGGTTCTGTCCAATTGAATGACATGTTTATCACTCCTGAGAGGAATGGAATTTAATTTTTTGCAAATAGATAAGGGCATGATGTTGGAAGATGCTCCAGAATCTACCAAACAATTGTGAAGGTTTCTATTGAAGACTTCAAACGTTAAGAGGAACAGTGGGACAAAAGGCTTTTCCTTTCTATCTCTCGAACAAGTGTTCATAGTTGGTTTTCCTGCCAAATATGTGGGAGATAGATTTCTTTCCAGACCATTACCCACCGTTGGGTTTTCTACTGAGTTCAAATCTTGTAACATAAAGTCCTTCTACTGAGGAATCCTACATATGTCCATAACTTATATATTAGCCTTTATCTTCTTCAAATCTCTGACCATGTTGTAATCTAGTTTGGGCGATTCCTGGGTATGAATGCTTATAGGGTTTTTACCGAGAGCAAAGGGGCTTTTCGAGTGATCGGGAGTTAACTTAATTTTTGAGGTCTGGGTGGTGTCGGTATCTTTCGAGCCATGCAGACCCTTACTACGTGTATTTACCACCAAAACTTCTGCGGGTTGTTCCTAAGACTCAAACAGGTTGTCGGAAGGCATGATCAGGCCGTGATCCCATATCAACATGGATGTATCTCGTGGTGGGTCAATCTCTTCCTGGTCAGGAATATTCATAACCGAGCTGCTTGGCTATTCAGTCAGGGAGACTTCATCTAGAAACTGATTGGCCATCAAATTCATGGCATGTACGCATTGAGGGAAGTCTCTTTCAGAGTGGTTTTCCTAATGATAAGTAAAGAAAGAATCAGACGTAACATTCCCTAGATCAATATTTAAGTTAGCTGGGGGAGGTTCAATTGCTTTGAAAGGTGGGTTTATTTTAAAGAAAGGCTTATAGGGCCTTTGGCCTTGGTTTCCCTGTCCTACATTTCTCTTCATGTCTATGATCTCGTTTGATAATTTCTTAACCATGATTTGTAGATCTTATATATCTCCATTACCCTTATCGGGAGTCTGTTCAGTTGGTTTCCTTGACG
The DNA here is from genome assembly GCA_032191745.1 of Picea mariana. NCBI lineage: Eukaryota > Viridiplantae > Streptophyta > Pinopsida > Pinales > Pinaceae > Picea > Picea mariana. Next base: position 24,171 of record JASDQU010010304.1, on the reverse strand, counting down.
GTCTAGTCAAAAGGAGTCCTCTCCTAGGAGGGGGCTGAGATTCTTTCTTTACTAGGGAGGCTTGGCCTTCTTTAGATCCTTTCATATGGAATTCTATTGTCTTGGCCTCTTCGAAATTTTCCACCAGGGTTTTCTTAGCAGATCTTTTTACAAACATAGAAATAGAAACTAGGAGCGCATTAGCATAAACCTCGATTTGAAACTCCTGAGTTGGTCTTGCCCCGGGATGGAATTTGTTTAAGATGGTCATGAATATTTGATTTAAATCTTTGACTTTTTCCTTCAGACTCATGATGGCTGCGAAAAACTCAACCATCAGAGCTCCCGTAGTAGTTTCCTCTACAAATTTATCTAGAAAATCTTTCTGGAACTTGGTCCAGCTAGTTATAGATCCTATTGGAAGATTAAAATACCACGTGGAAGATGAATTTTCAAACGTGTAGGGGAAAATTCTGTAGACTATGTCTTCATGTTGAACGTTCATAAGTCTGATTGCGAGTATGAACTTCTTGATATGATCTTCATGTAATCTAGATGTTTCGGGATCGAACTTAGGTAGCAACTTCTTTGGATGCCGGGGAAGGTTATGGACTGGTCCCAGGAGGGCCAAAGAGTCTTTGGCTAACCAGGGTTGATTGTTCAGAGGCGGGTTCCCCCTTTCATCACTATGGTCATTGTTTCTTTCCATATCTTTAGACTCTGAGTTAAACTCCTCTTCTTCCAAAAAATTGTCCGGTTCAGAGACGTCATCGACTAGCGTTTCAGGTATCAAATCAAGAGGTTCTTGGATTTCAGTAATTGTGAAATCTATTAAGTCTTCTATAGAGTGTATGAAAGCCTCATAGGGAGTGCTATCTATTGGTATGCTTTGTTGTTTTCTTTGAGGGAGTATTGGAGCTAAGGACAATGCATCGATCTGCCAGGCGTAGGCTCTTGTGATTCTTCTGAATTGATTTACTTCCTCGCGAGGAAGGGTGTAAGGTATTTCAGGGTGAAAAGGTTCTTCCTTGAGCTGGGGTGGGTTACCCACTTTGGGAGTACTCAACGTGTGTGGGCTGTCTTTTGAATGACTAGCCATGCATGTGGGATATTATGAATCTGTAGGTTGTTTGAAATGCTATATAAAATATATATTCAACCATTCATTCTCATGCCCTCCTTCTAGCGCCAATTCTGTTGATGGGTCTTAAATCCATTGATTCAACAGTAGGAACCAAACCCGCCACCGAGGCCCAATTAGACTCTACAACATTTAAATATGGAATGGTTCTCCAGATCTTGCGATCCGGCCAAGTTATCGATGTGATTTGTGTTTTCTTGTGAAGGCTCTTCCTTCAGTTAGGACTATTCGCTTCTGTATTTTCTCTTGGGTGGGACTGGTATGAGAGATGCAAGCCAGTATAAACCAACTTGACAATAAACATGATTAAGTTTTAACTACTGGGGAAGAGACTGAGCTTTGGATAACCCGCTGCTCAAACATGCAGACAACGATTCTATACCACAAGCCTAGTTCTAATACATCAACCATGTGAGCATCCAATTACTGTCTGAGAAACTAATTATCAGAAAGAAAGCACATATGTAATAAGATAATGGCAAGCAAAATAATTCATCTACCATAACCATTCATCACATAATAACAAAACGATTCATTTTCATCATTAAAGCAAAGAACATCAAAACATTGCATCAGATAACTCGACAACATAATTAATTGCTCTTACTCATTACTGCTTCATTCATGAAACAGGATAGGAAATAGTTCTTCTCCAAGTCCAATCACATGCATTTGATGAAAATAGATTGTCTTTGGTCCAGAAGGACTTCTCAATTCATAGAAGCTTCAAAATAATTCTTAACAACCAAAAAGAAAGAGTTCTTACAACAACCATCAGCCTTTCACTAATTGATCGATGTCTTTATTTATAATATAAAGTTCAACTGAAATTAACCGCTAAGTGCTTTTTAAGTAAAACAAAAATCACCACGTGGTGTCATCTTCTAACAGTTTCTTTAACAGTCAACCCGAGATATCTCTTGAAAAGGGTCAGTTCTCTCATATTCGGACCAACTAATAAATAGTTCTTCACAAGTTTGGGCCCATAGAAATCTGTGTTGTTCCATCGGAGCCACATATATCCCCCTTATGTCCACTACATGCGCCTGACACTTTACTAGACTGGAGTTCAACTGCTGTAGCATGGTTCAGGCTCTGATTGGATGTTCTGCAAATCGTCGCACTTGACCTGGTATTGCATCAGTCATCTTTGCGAGTTATTTGGTCCATAGCGAATCTTGTTTGGCATGCGACTCAACTATGTCGCTCAGGTCGATGAAGTTGTCGGGGGTACCGAGTTCGAGGAGTCCGATATCCTTTATTTCTCTGTTGATTTTGCTTCGATGTTTCTTTTGAGTTCTTCGGTGAGGTCACGGAGAAAACTTTGTTCGGTAGTCAGGAGGATCTTCCCTGCAATCAAGGTTGAGGTAGTTTAGCGATCAGGTAACACATAGTAAGATACAAACAAAACAGAATAGATTGATGCATACCTGTGGAGCGCGTTAGTCTGTATCGTTTAATACTTACATGATCCCAGTTGCCCCTTTGAATGAACTATGATTTCCTTGTCCACACCGCTGCTCCTCTTCAATTTAAATGAGTTACGTCAACACACCATAGTGTGGAAAATCAGGTACGATAGATATGAACGTCGAAACCGTCACAGTAGCCACTTGACCCTTGGGGCTGGGAAAGGATGCCTGAGTCGAACGCATGTGCGTACACTCCCAAAAGGTCAGATACCGTAATAAGCAAGTCATTAAATGCCTCAGGTTGAGGTGAGTGGTTCCTCCAGAATCCGTATCGCCAAGTGTGTCAACTATCATTCATTAATAATGGAAGCTGGGGAGTTTAAAGAGATTAGAATGATTGTATCGTATATTCCCTGCAACTCTGATCGACGACGTTTCATGCATTCTAGGTTGCATCCGTCAAGCAGCTGTGACGCGTTAAATATTCAAGACATCCTGTCATGAGGCATGAGTGTTCTTTGGCACGTTTTGTTTTTCTTCCTCATTCCGCTATAAATTCTAGGGGCTCTGTGGGGAATTCTATGCAACAATTGAGTTTATACATCGGTGACGCTGGTCTTAAAGTATAATTCTAGAGAAACTCTGTGTCATGGTTCTTTACTCATCCGCAAACGTCTAAGACAATATGCTGTTGCACTATGGGATCCCCCTTAAACAAGGTACGTGGTTTGCGAGGTAGCCAGAGTGCCAGATTCGAGCCCTAGCGTGTCTGGGACTCTTTCTTATTGGCATCCAGTGTCCCTAAAGCTTCAATAGGAGGTACCTACCTTTGCTTGGAAACAATGTCAATGTCTCAAGCAGATGTGGGAATGGAGAGAAATATATCTGAAGGACATATGTTGGGGGCCATGCCCTCTCAGGAGTAGACACCGTGGGGGAGGGGAAGGCCTAGAAAAAATAAGGAAAAAGCAGGAGAAGACTGCCTCCAAATTGAGCTGAGTGCACACCCAGCCGCTGAGGAGTTTACGATGAAAACTACTTGGCTGGAGCTGGTCGAGACTACCAGTCGAGGAAGTGGGAGACGAAAGGGAAAGGAAAATACACCAGTTTCTCCTGTTGGGAGTCCCATCCAACAGCTAGAGCATGCCCAAATTGCCATAGCCGAACTTTACCAAGAAAATAGAGAATTGTAGAGACAATTGGAAGCGAAGAACTAGGAGGTATTGACACCATTGGGTCGCGAAGGAAGCACATATTGGCTCAAGAGATGGATTCGGTAAGCACAAGATACGATTGTGCAGCTGTACGAGGCGCAAAGGATCACGGGGAAGGAGAAAAAAGAAAACACTGCAAGGCACGAGGAGTAGTTCGGGAGAAGGTCCGTGCACAGGAGATACATAATGGGCGGGCTCTTGCTTTGCATTCTCCGAAGTGATGCTTGATAGTTTTCTCTTTTTTTGTTGTAAGGTTTTTCATATTCTCATTGTAATCGGGCCGGTTATTCAAGATATTGGTGGTGTTCATTTGTATGTAACTTGAGCTTGGCGGGAGATTTAATCATATGAAAATTTGAAAGTGTTTTGAATGTATCATGTTACCTCTTCATATGTAAATCTATTGTTTTTTTTATTATCTAAGTTTCTTGCAAATTATGAGATTTTATAATTATCACTGTTCTGAGTTTCTTTGTGAGTTCATTGATACGTTTCTTTTAAAACTTTCAATGTCGATTGATGCTGACATGGCGTTACTGACTCGGGGTTATCAAATATTTTAAAACATAAAATATAGAACTTGGATGGTGGGTAAGGATTGCACTTGGGGACTTCGCTTACATTGAATGCACTAAAAGAGCTAGATACTGCGACTACTGATGCCGGGATGGCATCGGGGATCGACGTTCAAATGAAAAATTAATGTGTATTTTTCTTTGTGAATTATGATTTTTGTGAATCCCCGATGCCGATCTCATTTCAGGAGTCACTGATTGGAGATACCACTCCCCTCTTTGCGTGATGCTTACTCTTTCATTTTTCTGCCGAAGACGAATGGATCAGTCTTCGATGATATCTTTAGTGGAGTTTACTCGCGGAGACGAGATACCTCCTTCTGCTGACTGATCTGGATTTTATGAGAAAAATGAAATGACTCAGATTATTAACAGGTTATTAACACAAAATAACAGAGATACAGTAAAATTGGTTTTTAATTCAATAAGGAAATAAGCTGAAATTGTAAAATGCAGCGAAAACAAGCTTGCTGGAATGGTGGCGACTTATCTTTGAGAAGAGATGTGACGGTTGCGCTCATTTTCAAGAAGATGATTACAATTAGGCTCTGAAGGCCTTTTTAAAATAAACAAGAATGCCAAAAAACCCTAGACATCCAAAAACATAACCCTAGGAGATGAAGCGCCAAAAGTCACGTAGGCCCCGTCTGGGTAAGTTAGTACATCAACTTCCTGGGGTCGTAACTTTTGCAACGATCTTTGTTTTAGGCGTATGATAGCCCGTTGGAAATGTATTGTCGAGGAGATTCATTTTAGGGGCTCATTAATTCTTTTAGTTATCGTTTATAATCTCTATCCATAAAAACCTTCATTTAGGCCCTCAAAATGGCCTCAAAAGTTAAAACTGCTAAAAATAGTAAATTGCCAAAATTGCCAGAAAACTGTTTTGAGCCAATTGGAAAAGGTGGGTGGCCACCGATATACACTTGTATCAATCCTCCCTCCTTAGGAAGCAATGGTCTCCATTGTGTTGAGTTCCCCCATCAGATGAGGAAATTTCTGCTGAATTTGGCCCCGGGTGAGCCACTTGCCTTGGTGTAGGAGTTGCCTTGCTTTGACGACTCGATAAAGCTGGACCCTTTGTTGTCGAGTGACCTTGATCTGTGTGTCCACAATGCGATCGCTGGATTCCTATTGTATGCAGTCGGGGTTGAGCTCTGTTAGTTTCTGTTATTCTGCTACATCTAAGGTGTCCAATGATGGTGGGAAATAAGGGCAAAGGAGATCTACGTTGAACATTGGGTGTAGGCCAAGGAAAAGAGGAATGTTGAGATCAAAAGAATTATCCCCCATGGCCTTGGTGATGGTTTACAGCCCATAACACAGTGGGTGAATCTTTCGATGGGGTCCTGTAAGACGTTCTTTCTGCAAGTGCAACCAAAATTTGTCACCCACCTGAAACTTATGTGGCACCCGATGTTGATCATGGTGCTGCTTGTACTTGTCATTGGACTTCTTTAGGATATCTTGAACCCGTTGGCGGATGTGCTGGATCCACTCAATGAATCGGGTGGCTTTTTCAGCTTCAGTTGGAGCAGGAGATGAGTCGGTCGAGGTGACCGCAAGGGGAA
>JASDQU010010304.1:0-13192 GCA_032191745.1 Picea mariana | reverse complement strand
TTGTGATCAACTGTTGTTCTATGAATTAAATCACTACCTTCTCATTTACATGAGTCAGAGGAATGGCCTCTGCCCATTTTGTGAAATAGTCGGTGGCAGTAAGAATGTACTTGTGCAGTTTTGAGGATCTAAGTGTAATTTCTCCTATGATATCCAACCCCCATTGCTCAAAAGGACTAGAGACAGTCACAGGTTGGAGTGGGACTACTTCTCTCTTCTCCTTTCCAACGCTTATTTGACAAGTGTTACAGTTTCTAGCGTAAGTATGAGCGTCTTTAAACAAGGTGGGCCAATAATAGCTGGCTCTCAGAATATTATGAGCGATGGTGTTTCCTGTGAAATGTCCCCCAGTGGGGCCATCATGGACTTCCTTCAGCACTTTGTCTGCATCTTCATGTTCGATACATCTTAATAGTTCTTCGTCATAATTGATCCGGAAGAGTACCGAATTTATAAGGTGATATTGTGCAAATTTTAACCTGAGGGCTCTTCTTTCCCTAGGTTGAGGTTTTCAGGACAAGTCCTGTGATGTAGAAGATAAGTTAAATCCTTATACCAAGACTCTTGTCCTGAGGAGATGTATGATGCTTCGCCACACCATAGTGCCATTTCATTCTCCCACCCAGAATCTTCATTTACTTGGTTCTGGGCTTTGGCTGCAAGCCTGCATAACCCTTGTCCTCTTACTAATTTGGCAGGTTTTATATCTAGATCAAATTCCTGGACTACCACCATCTAGTTCACTCTTCTTTCAACCATTTCTTGAAAGGTAAACAAGGGTCGGACTGCAGGCTGTGGCACAATCACTTTAGTGTGATTCTGGAGGATGTAAGACCTAAAATGTTTTACTGCCTTATATACCGCATAGGCCTATTTATCTGTGGCAGGATAGTTGAGCTTAGCTCCTTGAATATTAGTGCTCATGAACAACACAGGGGCTTCATTGTTGTCGTCATCCTTCTGAGTCAAAACTGCAACTAACGATTGGTTGGAGGCAAAAGTATAAAGGTAGAAGTCTCTATTGAAATCGAGACTTCGCAACACCGTGGCCCGGGATATAGCAGCTTTGATATTGCTGAAGGAATCTTTTCGCTCATCATCCCACTTAAATTCGAAATCCTTGCGAATCATATTTTGTAAGGGTTTGATGATTTTTGCGAAATCGGGAGTGAACTTTCTCACAAAATTGATTTTCCCAAAAAAGGACTGCATACCTTTCTTATTATGGGGCAAGGGAAGTTGATCTATGGCCTTAATCCTTTCCAGGTCTATGTGAATACCTGCTTGAGATATAATGTGACCTAACAACTTACCTTCCTTGACATCGAAGATAGTTTTTTTAGCGTTTAAGGATATACTGTATTTCCTACACCTTTCGAAAATCTGAGTTAAGTGTTGGATGTGCTCCTCTCTATTCTTCGAATACACTGTTAAGTCATCTAGATACACTACCACAAATTTATTGATTAGTCCCTAGAAAGCTACGTCCATGGCCCTTTGGAAGGTCTCTCCTGCGTTAATTAACCCAAAAGGCATGCGTTTATACGCGAAAGTTCCCCACTTGGTTCAGAAGGTGGTTTTTAAATGGTCTTCCTTTGAAACCAAAAATTGGTTGTAACCTGAGAAACCATCTAGTAGAGAGAAAATATCTGAGCCAGATACGGTCTGGAGGAGTTGTTCCATCAGCGGGATTGGGTAATTGTCCTTTTCTGAAGCTTTCTTGAGGTTCCTAAAATCTACGCATAAGCCTATTTCACTTGACTTTTTCTTCACCGGGACAAGATTTGCTACCCCAGGTGGAATGCCTAACCTGAAAAATGATCTTGGCATCTAAAAGTTTCTTTAACTCCTGATACATGAGAGGTTCCAAGGATGGATGATAATTTCAGAGCTTCTGTTGGAAAGGTTTCACTTCAGGTTTTAATGGGATAGTGTGTTGAATAATGCGGGTATCATACGTTTTCAGATCCCTATAGGACCATGCAAACACATCTTGGTATTGTCTGAACAATTTGAGATAAGATTTCCTTTCTTCCTTAGATATAGTCTTGCCAAGATTCACATTCTTTGGGTTTTCTAGGGTCCCGAGATTTATAGTTTCATGTAGGGGACAAGGGCTACCAGTCTTTGCGTTTCTAGATCCCTTAAATCACTCTTTCAGATCAAACTGATTTTCTAGATTAGCTATCCCTTTCGAGATTGTGTGAGCCTTTGATTTATCCATAGGTTGTCCTGCCCGAGGATCGGTCTCTGTTGATTGCTCTTGGAATTCTTCATCGTTAATAGTGAGATCTTTGAAATTGTATTGTTTGGTCAAGAAGTTTATGATCTGTTCATCTCCTTCAAAGACTTTCCAATTGGAAATGTTATTAGGTATCGATGGTTTGTAGAGAAGCTCCACAGTGAATCAGGAGGCTTCTTAATCCTCTAGAGGTGACAACCTGGAAGCAGGTGTGGCCAAGGAGTCAACAAGAATATTCTTTGCTTTGGGGATCGCTGTAATATTGAAGGCTTCAAAGTTCTCTATTAACCTATGTACCTCCTGCTGATAGTTCTTTAGGTGAGGAGAATTGCAATGTATAGTATTTCTAACTTGTCTAACAATAATTTCAGAGTCTCTGAAAACTTTCAATTCCTTGACATTCGAATCTATGGATTTATTTAATCCTTGCACTAGAGCTTCATATTCGACAGTGTTGTTGGTACATTCAAACTCTAACCTACAGGACAAAAAATGACGTTTACCTTTAGGATCGATGAGGATGCACCCTGCTCTTGACCTTTTTTGCAATTTGGATCCATCAAAATAGAGGGTCAAAATTTGTGAACAACAATTGCTCTTTTCCTTTCCTTTGTTAATTTCTCGACCTCCTATATTTTCTCCTGTAATATCCAGTGAGGGGTTTTGAAAGAAGAGGGTGTCTCCTGTCGGTATCGACGACATCTCTTGAAAAACCAATTCAGATTTTTGGGTAAGAGGAACATCGGACAAGAGAGGAGCAAAGTTTTCGAAGTAGGAATCACATGAATAATTGCCCAGTATGGGGAAATTTGTGGATGAGGTTCATTCGGGGTTTCTATATCAGTGACCATATGTTTAAGATATCTCTCCCTATCGATTTTGATCATGTTCTTGTATCCCTTCAGTGGTAGCCAAAGGTGTGCCCAGTCTGTACTGAAGTACCCGTTTAACTTTTCAGACCAATCTCGACTCAGTAATACCCCATATGCCTCTGGGATATCTACTACAATGATGTCAATCACCTACACAAACGTGGGATGTGTCGATATTATGATCATCACATGTTTGAGTTCTCCTATGACCTTGACCTGGGTTCTGTCTAGTTGAATGACATGTTTATCACTCCTGAGAGGAATGGCATTTAATTTTTTGCAAATAGATAAGGGAATGATGTTGGAAGATGCTCCAGAATCTACCAAACAATTGTGAAGATTTCTATTGAAGACTTCAAATGTTAAGAGGAATAGTGGGACAAAAGGATTTTTCTTTCTATCTCTCGAACAAGTGTTCATAGTTGGTTTTCTCGCCAAATCTGTGGGAGATATATTTCTTTCCAGACCATTACCCACCGTTGGGTTTTCTACTGAGTTCAAATCTTGTAACATAAAGTCCTTCTACTAAGGAATCCTACATATGTCCATAACTTATATATTAGCCTTTATCTTCTTCAAATCTCCGACCATTTTGTAATCTAGTTTGGGCGATTCCTGGGTATGAATGCTTATAGGGTTTTTACCGAGAGCAAAGGATTTTTTCGAGCGATCGGGAGTTAACTTAATTTTTGAGGTCTGGGTGGTGTCGGTATCTTTCGAGCCAAGAGGACCCTTACTACGTGTCTTTACCACCAAAACTTCCGCGGGTTGTTCCTAAGACTCAAACAGGTTGTCAGAAGGCATGATCAGGTCGTGATCCCATATCAACATGGATGTATCTCGTGGTGGGTCAATCTCTTCCTGGTCAACAATATTCATAACCGAACTGCTTGACTATTCAGTCAGGGAGACTTCATCTAGAAACTGATTGGCCATCAAATTCATGGCATGTACGCATTGAGGGAAGTCTCTTTCAGAGTGGTTTTCCTGATGATAAGTAAAGAAAGAATCAGACGTAACATTCCCTAGATCAATATTTAAGTTAGCTGGGGGAGGTTCAATTGCTTTGAAAGGTGGGTTTATTTTAAAGAAAGGCTTATAGGGCCTTTGGCCTTGGTTTCCCTGTCCTGCATTTCTCTTCATGTCTATGATCTCATTTGATAATTTCTTAACCATGCGTTGTAGATCTTATATATCTCCATTACCCTTATCGGGAGTCTGTTCAGTTGGTTTCCTTGACGGTCTAGTCAAAAGGAGTCCTCTCCTGGGAGGGGGCTGGGATTCTTTCTTTACTAGGGAGGCCTGGCCTTCTTTACATCCTTTCATATGGAATTCTATTGTCTTGGCCTCTTCGAAATTTTCCACCAGGGTTTTATTAGCAGATCTTTTTACAAACATAGAAATATAAGCTGGGAGCGCGTTAGCATAAACCTCGATTTGAAACTTCTGAGTTGGTCTTGCCCCGGGATGGAATTTGTTTAAGATGGTCATGAATATTTGATTTAAATCTTTGACTTTTTCCTTCAGACTCATGATGGCTACGAACAACTCAACCATCAGAGCTCCCGTAGTAGTTTCCTCTACAAATTTATCTAGAAAATCTTTTTGGAGCTTGGTCCAGCTAGTTATAGATCCTATTGGAAGATTAAAATACCACGTGGAAGATGAATTTTCAAACGTGTAGGGGAAAAGTCTGCAGACTATGTCTTCATGTTGAACGTTCATAAGTCTGATTGCGAGTATGAACTTCTTGATATGATCTTCATGTAATCTAGAGGTTTCGGGATCAAACTTAGGTAGCAACTTCTTTGGATGCCGGGGAAGGTTATGGACTGGTCCCAGGAGGGTCAAAGAGTCTCTGGCTAACCAGGGTTGATTGTTCAGAGGCGGGTTCCCCCTTTCATCATTATGGTCGTTGTTTCTTTCCATATCTTTAGACTCTGAGTTAAACTCCTCTTCTTCCAAAAAATTGTTCGGTTCAAAGACGTCATCGACTAGCGTTTCAGGTATCAAATCAAGAGGTTCTTGGATTTCAGTAATTGTGAAATCTATTAAGTCTTCTATAGAGTGTATGAAAGCCTCATAGGGAGTGCTATCTATTGGTCTGCTTTGTTGTTTTCTTTAGGGAGTATTGGAGCTAAGGACAATGCATCGATTTGCCAGGCGTAGGCTCTTGTGATTCTTCTGAATTGATTTACTTCCTCGCGAGGAAGGGTGTAAGGTANNNNTGGGGTGGGTTACCCACTTTGGGAGTACTCAACGTGTGTGGGTTGTCTTTTGAATGACTAGCCATGCATGTGGCCTATTATGAATCTGTAGGTTGTTTGAAATGCTATATAAAATATATATTCAACCATTCATTCTCACGCCCTCCTTCTAGCACCAATTCTGTTGATGGGTCTTAAATCCATTGATTCAACAGTAGGAACTAAACCTGCCACCGAGGCCCAATTAGACTCTACAACATTTAAATATGGAATGGTTCTCCAGATCTTGCGATCCGGCCAAGTTATCGATGTGATTTGTGTTTTCTTGTGAAGGCTCTTCCTTCAGTTAGGACTATTCTCTTCTGTATTTTCTCTTGGGTGGGACTGGTATGAGAGATGAAAGCCAGTATAAACCAACTTGACAATAAACATGATTAAGTTTTAACTACTGGGGAAGAGTCTGATCTTTGGATAACCCGCTGCTCAAACATGCAGACAACAATTCTATACCACAAGCCTAGTTCTAATACATCAACCATGTGAGCATCCAATTACTGTCTGAGAAACTAATTATCAGAAAGAAAGCACATATGTAATAAGATAATGGCAAGCAAAATAATTCATCTACCATAACCATTCATCACATAATAACAAAACGATTCATTTTCATCATTAAAGCAAAGAACATCAAAACATTGCACCAGATAACTTGACAACATAATTAATTGCTCTTACTCATTACTGCATCATTCATGAAATAGGATAGGAAATAGTTCTTCTCCAAGTCCAATCACATGCATTTGATGAAAATAGATTGTCTTTGGTCTAGAAGGACTTCTCAATTCATAGAAGCTTCAAAATAATTCTTAACAACCAAAAAGAAAGAGTTCTTACAACAACCATCGACCTTTCACTAATTGATCGATGTCTTTATTTATAATATAAAGTTCAACTGAAATTAACCGCTAAGTGCAGTTTAAGTAAAACAAAAATCACCACGTGGTGTCATCTTCTAACAGTTTCTTTAACAGTCAACCCGAGATATCTCTTGAAAAGGGTCAGTTCTCTCATATTCGGACCAACTAATAAATAGTTCTTCACAAGTTTGGGCCCATAGAAATCTGTGTTGCTCCATCGGAGCCGCATATATCCCCCTGATGTCCACTACATGCGCCTGACACTTTACTAGACTGGAGTTCAACTGCTGTAGCATGGTTCAGGCTCTGATTGGATGTTCTGCAAATAGTCGCACTTGCCCTGGTATTGCATCAGTGATCTTTGTGAGTTATTTGGTCCATAGCGAATCTTGTTTGGCATGCGACTCAACTATGTCGCTCAGGTCGATGAAGTTGTCGGGGGTACCGAGTTCGAGGAGTCCGATATCCTTTATTTCTCTGTTGATTTTGCTTCAATGTTTTTTTTGAGTTCTTCGGTGAGGTCACGGAGAAAACTTTGTTCGGTAGTCAGGAGGATCTTCCCTGCAATCAGGGTTGAGGTAGTTTAGCGATCAGGTAACACATAGTAAGATACAAACAAAACAGAATAGATCGATGCATACCTGTGGAGCGCGTTAGTCTGTATCGTTTAATACTTACGTGATCCCAGTTGCCCCTTTGAATGAACTATGATTTCCTTGTCCACACTGCCGCTCCTCTTCAATTTAAATGAGTTACGTCAACACACCATAGTGTGGCAAATTAGGTACGATAGATATGAGCGTCGGAACCGTCACAATAGCCACTTGACCCTTGGGGCTGGGAAAGGATGCCTGAGTCGAACGCGTGTGCGTATGCTCCCAAAAGGTCGGATACCGTAATAAGCAAGTCATTAAATGCCTCAGGTTGAGGTGAGTGGTTCCTCCAGAATCCGTATCACCAAGTGTTTCAACTATCATTCATTAATAATGGAAGCTGGGGAGTTTAAAGAGATTAGAATGATTGTACCGTATATTCCCTGCAACTCTGATCGACGACGTTTCATGCATTCTAGGTTGCATCCGTCAAGCAGCTGTGACGCGTTAAATATTCAAGACATCCTGTCAYGAGGCATGAGTGTTCTTTGGCACGTTTTGTTTTTCTTCCTCATTCCGCTATAAATTCTAGGGGCTCTGTGGGGAATTCTATGCAACAATTGAGTTTATACATCAGTGACGCTGGTCTTAAAGTCTAATTCTAGAGAAACTCCGTGTCGTGGTTCCTTACTCATCCGCAAACGTCTAAGACAATATGTTGTTGCACTATGGGATCCCCCTTAAACAAGGTACGTGGTTTGCGAGGTAGCCAGAGTGCCAAATTCAAGCCCTAGCGTGTCTGGGACTCTTTCTTATTGGCATCCAATGTCCCTAAAGATTCAATAGGAGGTACCTACCTTTTCTTGGAAACAATGTCAATGTCTCAAGCGGAGGTGGGAATGGAGAGAAATACGTCTGAAGGACATATGTTGGGGGCCGTGCCCTCTCAGGAGCAGACACCATGGGGGAGGGGAAGGCCTAGAAAAAATAAGGAAAAAGCAGGAGAAGACTGCCTCCCAATTGAGCTGAGTGCACACCCAGCCGCTGAGGAGTTTACGATGAAAACTACTTGGCCGGAGCTGGTTGAGACTACCAGTCGAGGAAGTGGGAGACGAAAGGGATAGGAAAATACACCAGTTTCTCCTATTGGGAGTCCCATCCAATAGCTAGAGCGTGCCCAAATTGCCATAACCAAACTTTACCAAGAAAATAGAGAATTGCAGAGACAATTGGAAGCGAAGAACTAGGAGGTATTGACACCATTGGGTTGCGAAGGAAGCACATATTGGCTCAAGAGATGGATTCGGTAAGCACAAGATACGATTGTGCAGCTGCGCGAGGCGCAAAGGATCACGGGGAAGGAGAAAAAAGAAAACACTGCAAGGCGCGAGGAGTAGTTCGGGAGAAGGTCCGTGCATAGGAGATACATAATGGGTGGGCTCTTGCTTTGCATTCTCCGAAGTGATGCTTGATAGTTTTCTCTTTTTTTGTTGTAAGGTTTTTCATATTCTCACTGTAACCGGGCCGATTATTCAAGATATTGGTGGTGTTCATTTGTATGTAACATGAGCTTGGTGGGAGATTTAATCATATGAAAATTTGAAAGTGTTTTGAATGTATCATGTTCCCTCTTCTTGCAAATTATGAGATTTTATAATTATCACTGTTCTGAGTTTCTTTGTGAGTTCATTGATACGTTTCTTTTAAAACTTTCAATGTCGATTGATGCTGACGTGGCATTACTGACTCGGGGTTATCAAATATTTTAAAACATAAAATATAGAACTTGGCTGGTGGGTAAGGATTGCACTTGGGGACTTCGTTTACGTTGAATGCACTAAAAGAGCTAGATACTGCGACTACTGATGCCGGGATGGCATCGGGGATCGACGTTCAAATGAAAAATTAATGCGTATTTTTCTTTGTGAATTATCATTTTTGTGAATCCCCGATGCCTAGATCATTTAGGGAGTCACCGATTGGAGATACCACTCCCCTCTTTGCGCGATGCTTACTCTTTCGTTTTTCTGCCGAAGACGAATGGATCGGTCTTCGATGATATCTTTAATGGAGTTTATTCGCGGAGACGAGATACCTCCTTCTGCTGACTGATCCAGATTTTATGAGAAAAATGAAATGACTCAGATTATTAATAGGTTCTTAACACAAAATAACAGAGATACAGTAAAATTGGTTTTTAATTCAATAAGGAAATAAGCTGAAACTGTAAAATGCAGTGAAAACAAGCTTGCTGGAATGGTGGCGACTTATCTCTGAGAAGAGATGTGACGGTTGCGCTCATTTGCAAGAAGATGATTACAATTAGGATCTGAAGGCCTTTTTACAATAAACAAGAATGCAAAAAAACCCTAGACATCCAAAAACGTAACCCTAGGAGATGAAGCGCCAAAAGTCACGTAGGCCCCGTCTGGGTAAGTTAGTACATCAACTTCCTGGGGTCGTAACTTTTGCATACGATCTTCGTTTTAGGCGTATGATAGCCCGTTGGAAAGGTATTGTCGAGGAGATTAATTTTAGGGGATCACTAACTCTTTTATTTATTGTTTATAATCTCTATCCATAAAAACCTTCATTTAGGCCCTCAAAATGGCCTCAAAAGTTAAAACTGCTAAAAATAGTAAATTGCCAAAATTGCCAGAAAACTGTTTTGAGCCAACTGGAAAAGGTGGGTGGCCACCGATATCCACTTGGATCAATCCTCCCTCCTTAGGAAGAAATGGTATCCATTGCGTTGAGTTC
Source organism: Picea mariana (assembly GCA_032191745.1). Taxonomy (NCBI): domain Eukaryota; kingdom Viridiplantae; phylum Streptophyta; class Pinopsida; order Pinales; family Pinaceae; genus Picea; species Picea mariana. Next base: position 3,601 of record JASDQU010010304.1, on the reverse strand, counting down.
CCCCATCAGATGAGGAAATTTCTGCTGAATTTGGCCCCGGGTGAGCCACTTGCCTTGGTGTAGGAGTTGCCCTGCTTTGATGACTCGATAAAGCTGGATCCTTTGTTGTCGAGTGCCCTTGATATGTGTGTCCACAATGCGATTGCTGGATTCCTATTGTATGTAGTCGGGGTTGAGCTCTGTTAGTTTCTGCTATTCTGCTACATCTAAGGTGTCCAATGATGGTGGGAAATAAGGGCGAAGGAGATCTACGTTGAACATTGGGTGCAGGCCAAGGAAAAGAGGAATGTTGAGATCAAAAGAATTATCCCCCATGGTCTTGGTGATGGTTTACATCCCATAACGCAGTGGGTGAATCTTTCGATGGGGTCCTGTAAGACATTCTTTCTGCAAGTGCAACCAAAATTTGTCGCCCACCTGAAACTTATGTGGCACCCGATGGTGATCATGGTGCTGCTTGTACTTGTCATTGGACTTCTTTAGGATATCTTGAACCCGTTGGCGGATGTGCTAGATCCACTCAATGAATCGGGTGGCTTTGTCAGCTTCAGTTGGAGCAGGAGATGAGTCGATCGAGTTGACCGCAAGGGGAAGTGCAACATCTATGGGACCCAATGGTTGGAATCCCAAACCCACCTGAAAGGGGCTGTGTCTAGTTGAGCTATGCAGGGCTCGATTGTAACTATGTTGGACATAAGGAAGGCTCTCATCCCATGTGCGAGGGTGATTTGAATTATATATGTGAAGGATATGCACAATCATTCGATTTATGACCTCGGTTTGGCCATCTATCTGGGGGTGGAAGGTCGTGGATTTGGTGAGCTTGGTGTACAGTAGTGACCAGAGGCTTGACCATAATGTGCTGAGAAATCGAATATCCCGATCCAAGACAAGGGTTTGTGGGATTCCAAAATGTACCTAGACTCGTTCAAATAAGATCTTGGCAGTGGCCTCTACTGTGATGTTCTTCTTGCAGGCAACCAAAATCGCCATCTTAGAAAAGTGATCAACAACCAAAAAAACACAGTCATTTCCCCGCTTGGTGGATGGGAGGCCTGACTTGTAGTCCATTGAGATGGATTCCCATGGATTGTTAGGAGTAATAAGAGGGGTGTAGAGGCCATGTTTCTTAGTGGTCGGTTTGGCAATAACACATGCAGTGTAGGACCTGATATACTTGTTGACCTCCTGTCGAAGTTTTGGCCAGTAGAAATGTTTTTGTAGCATCACCATTGTCTTTTCGATGCCGAAGTGTCCTGCCACCCGACTGTAGTGGGATTTCCAGATCAATTTCACTCTCTCTCTTGATGGAACACAGATATGGCCCAGACGACACAACAACCCATCCTGAAGATGGAAATTATCGACAAGTAAGTTTTCACCCAACATTTGGTAGGTGGTGGCAAAGTCCGGGTTTGTCTCATAGAGTTGGGGCCATCCAGAGGTCTCATGGCGGCAAGAGTATAACACCGTGGTGAGTGCTACTACTGGTGGTCTGCTGAGGCAATCAACGACGCGATTGGTGCTTCCTATTTTATACTTGATGTTGAGGTGGAATGGATGCAAGTATGTGGACCACTTTTGATGGCAATCATTCTACAATTTTCCTTGTGTCTACATGAACTACAGTGGCTTATGATTGGTGTGAATGATTGTCTCCTTCCCAAGAATGTAATGTCTCCACTAGCGATAGGCTTTCACAATGGAGTACATTTCTTTGTCGTAAGTAGGGTACTTATGGACAACATTTGATAGTGTCTCACTATGATAGGCCACGGGGTGGCCATGCTGAGTGAGAACGACGCCCACCACATAGTCTGAAGCATTTGTCTCAATATCAAAAGGCGCTGCAGGTCTGGTAGTGAAAGCATTGGGAATGAGCACAAGCGCTGCTTCAAATCATCGAACACTTGTTGTTGGGACCGGCCCCACGCAAATTTTGCCTTACCACCACCCCTGGTTATTTGGCTAAGGGCCCATGCAATATGGGAGAATCCCAACACAAACCTGCGGTAAAAATTGGCAAGGCCAAAGAAGCTCCGAAGCTCAGTGAGTGTGGTTGGGGATGGCCAGTCATAGATGACTTGGATCTTGGATGGATCCACATGTACACCATGTTGATTAATTATGTAGCCCAGGTAATGGACCCTGTCCATGCTGAAGGATCATTTTTCCAAGTTGGCATATAGTTTGTTCTGTCCAGGGTGTGCAGAACCTGCTGAATATGTTGCAAGTGTTCAGCCCAAGTCTTGCTGTAAATGAGAATGTCATCTAGATACACCACTACAAAAGTATTGGTGAATGGTCGCAGGATATCGTCCATCATCCTCATGAAAGTGGCTGGATAATTTTTCAAACCAAAGGGCATGACCAACCATTCAAAAATGCCTTCCTTTGACTTGAAGGTGGTTTTCCATACATCTGTCTGTTTTATCAGGACCTGATGGTAACCGGACTTCAGATCAATCTTACTGAAGTATTTGGCCCCCATGATTTGATCAAGGAGGTTGTCGATTCAGGGAATCGGGTACCAGTTTCTGACTGTGTTTTTATTCAGAGCCCGGTATTCAATGCAGAGTCGCTAGGTTCCACCTTTCTTCTGTACCAACACGATTGGGCTCTTGCAAGGTGATGAGCTGGGACATATGTGCCCCTTGTGGAGAAATTCTTGGATTTGTCACTTGATCTCCTCATTCTCTAACAAATAGTGGCGATAGATTGGCCCATTGGGAAACAAAGTGCCAAGGGTCAAATCGATGGGGTGCTTGACCTAGTAGTGTAGAGGTACCCCTGTAGGTGAGGAGAAGATATATGAGTATTCTTCCATGAACTTATCTACTTACTTCTGCTGTGTGGAGAGGTTGGCCACAGAGACCCTGGATGTGACTGTGATATTTTGCTTATTCTGAGAGTGAATCATGAAGAAGATGAAATTCCCCGTTTGAGAGATGACCTTCTTGCATTGCTTAGTAAAGATCAAGGAAATAACACTAGGTGGGATTGCCTCGGGTATCCTGTACAATTTCCTGTTCAAAATAATAATAACACTATGAGGCCTAGAATCATATACAACATGACATTTCCATAAATAAGGTTGGCCCAAAAGAACATCACAAAATTCGAGAGGAGAAACATCACACAATACCTCGTCTTTTAAGGGCTTGATGCCGTATGACAGTTGACACTGTTGGATGATGCAAAAATTGCTTCCTTGGCGGAGCCATCCAATGGTGTAGGGTTGTGGGTCCAGCATTGTCAGTAGGGCTAGCCGCTTGATGAGATCTATTGAGATGAGGTTCTTCTGGCTACTGCTATCAATGATGAAGTGCAGCGGGGTGCCTTTTACCCACATCTGTGAATGGAAGAGGTGTTCTCCTTCTTCTGAATCATCTATTTCACTAGGTTGGAGCTTGGTGGTAGCAACGATGGCAATAGGTTCTGCATCAATGATCCATTTTGCCCTTTCTGGTTCTAGATCAGAATCTGAACCCGCATCTGATTAAGAGGCTTTCACTTCGGTGACCAACTACTTCTTTGAGCGACAGTCAACAATGTTATGCCAAGGGCTCTTATGGAAGTCGCACCACTTCCTGGTATCTTT